>JALIRY010000113.1:0-78520 GCA_026401215.1 Trichoderma erinaceum | reverse complement strand
AGATTTATTATTAAAGATGTAAGGGAACTATATATTTTAATAGCTTAATATATATTTTTTCTATAACTTATATATAAATTTCTATAGAAAATAAAGAAAAGATATATAAAAGGCTATTAAATTTATTATTAAAAATATAAGGGAACTATAAAAATACAGTTATTAGATTTATTATTAAAGATGCAAGGGAACTATATATTTTAGTAGCTTCCTATATATTTTTTCTACAACTTACATATAATTTTCTATAGAAAATAAAGAAAAGATATATAAAAGGCTACTAAATTATTAGTAAAAAGGCAAGGTTATTTATTTTATTATTAAAGAGGCAAGGTTGTTAAATTTATTATTAAAGATGCAAGGGAATTATACATTCTAATAGCTTAATATATATCTTTTTTACAACTTATATATAATTTTCTATAGAAAATAAAGAAAAGATATATAAAAGGCTATTAAATTTATTAGTAAAAAGGCAAGGTTATTTAATTTATTATTAAAAGCGTAAGGGAACTATAAATTTTAATAGCTAATAAGGTATTTTTTTTATATTTTATATAGGTAATTGTATGTAAGCTGTAGGAAAGATATATAGGAAGCTATTAGATTATTATTGAAGTTATAAGGGAACTATAAAAAACGCAATCATTAGATTTATTGTTAAAGTTGCAAGGGAGATATAGTAAGATTTCTACTAACAGCTTAATAAAGTTAAAGTACCAATACTTAAATAGACCTTTCCTCCTATAGACTAATGTATTTAACTATGGAAGGTACATCTATAATATTTACTTATTATTATCGTTGAAAAACGCGAGGTAATACGGTACTCTAGGAACTGTATTATTTCCTTTATATGGGTTTAGGTCTAGGGATAATTGGCAAATGAGTACCTCGATCTCTTTATCCAATTAATGAAGCGCTCTTTGACTTATTCATTGACCTACATAACACACATAACACAATGCGAGGGCAGATTATTCTTATGAATGAGAAGCTTGTTTAATGTGTTTTCTTCTTCCTCTTCCTCTTCTTTTTTTGGGGTATGTGTCCAGGCACACAAATCTCGTTTCTTTCACTGTGGTGAGAGAAGAGTAGATGAATAGTCATTAGAGCTCACAAGCTTTCGTTGATTACATACCGCCTTTTATCCCCGGGAGGTTATCCAACATCCCCAGCTGTAGCTTAACAACAATAAAGCAGTTAGTCCACGTAGTAATACATGCAATTACCAAAGCAATGAAGAAGTTATAACATCAGTAGCATCAGTAGAATTAGTAGCAGCAGCAGCAATAGTAGTAGAGGATGGGTAGTAAAGGCACATGTGGTAGAGATAGTAGAGTAGTAGATATAGTGAATGAAACAGCAGTGATAGCCTTTATAGTCCTCGTTATATCTAGGATGCTAGGTAACTGAATTAGAGTTCTGAATAGTTTTTGCCTTCACTTTTCCTATCTATATATTCGTATGATCCTTTCCTAATATTGGTGGAAATGTAATGGTAGGTGTCCCTTCTACAGGCGTTCATAAACCCCGCACTAACGCCATACTACTTGGAACCGCACGCAAAATCACACCATGTCTACGCCCATAGCGAAATATCTTCCAGGCTACCACATCATTCAGAAACCGCAAAAAGTAACTGCCAAGACAGGGGTTCGAACCCTGGAATCTCTCGATAATGGTGTCAAATATCTATACTTAAAACCATCGCCTTAACCACTCGGCCATCTTGGCTACAGGCAATAACTAGCGCAAACGCGAGGTGCGGGTTTTTATAAAGAAGCTTCCTCTAGGTCATATGCCATTCATTGCGTATATATCTAAGGGAAAATGAGAATAAGAGCTGCTTGTTTGCTTTTTTAGATTCACTTTATAGCTGTTGTTGCTTATTTTCGATAATAAAGCAAGGAATGAAGCTCCGTGTCAGGTGTAATGAGGCATATAATATAACATGTAACATATGTAATCCGATGTGAGCAATAATACTCAAGAACAAGGTTCGATATCACTATCCTCGGTACTTCATCTGCGCAGTATTTTGGCCTTGCCAGCATTTATGTCTTTAACAAACAAATCGTATCAAATCTTCCTATCATCTAAGTCTTGCTTAGAAAGAGCGGGTGAATTGCAACGCTCTTTTCATGTCTCCCCTGCAGTTATGGGCTACAGAAGGGAGATGATATCGTGAGACAACGCATTTATCAACGACTGAAGTAGATTTGACATTAGAACATGCCGACGCGTGCTAGAAATGACCAAGTAAGCAACATAGAGGATATCGCGAAGAAGCAAACGGTCCATATGCGACCAACTAGCAGGTTAGCATTCCATGTATGAGGCTCCTATACCGCTTCCACGCCCTCGAGTATTCCAATTGACATAATATGCAGTAGACATTAGTAAAGCTTTGATAATTTTGCACGCGTATTAAAGTTGTTTTGGGGATACAGCGTCGCGAACACTCTCCAATACCGGCCTTGTCAAATTTGCATGATCTATATGCTTGGGGACGATTGCGCCGACATCCCCGAAAGGAAAAGGGAAGGAGATCCCAACGCTAGAGTATATAGTAGCCTGATAGCCCGTATCGTAGATCGGAGAGACAAGCAATTATGATCCCATTCTGTATGTCCCTACGCTCCAGCCAGTAGAGATCATACACGGGACGAGCTTCACTATCTCTGACGATGCCACGTCCCACGACACTATACATCTTTTATGACGGGAACCTTCGAAAACGAAAAAAAAAAAAAACATATGGTGAGTTTTTATAAATTTAATGGTTATGTTACGTAATATTCATGGCTTACAAAGTTGCACTCTCTATTCGAGCTTAAATAGGCAAGTATCGCCTCAAGGCAGTCGGGCGATCAAACAATACAATAATATAAGGAAATGAAAGCCAGGTCTTTAACGCAACGCTTCAAAAATCAGGTACTCGAATTCATGTAAGTCCAGCGACGTTTTCATTCCAGCTCACTACGCGCTATTGCAACGAGTCATGATGTTTCTTGTGCTGCAAAACACTTGATGGCGTGGAAGTTGAAACTAGGCAATACGTTGATAGCTTATATAATTGGAGGGATGAGACGAACATACGGTGTTGAAATCGTGGGATGTACTTGCATATCGACTTACAGACGATAGTCTAGTTTGCCGACACAGCACTGACATGTGACGATTGTCTTGTGCATACAGAAGTATAACCATTGCATAAGCAACCTGTAACGTAGGCGTTATATACTAGATAAGAAAAATACTTCTTCACTAATAGTTACGGTCAATGGATGCATAATAACGACCTAGATTCCATAATTAGTGAGAGACAATATCTGCGCGAGTTTCACAGAGGGCAGGTGTAGCAAGTTCACCATCAATGAGCTCATAGCACAAGAAGTGAAACAACTGAGCTTTGCTTCACTTTTTTACTTTGTGATAGTTTCATGTTTACAGACCCTTCTTATATCACCTTGCTAATATTAAGTAGTGTTGTCTTCGGATAATTGGTAAGATGCTCCTATGAATCGCCGCACACGGCCATTCGTGTATTGCTTCATGCGCTGAACTATGGCATCAGAGACTTCAAAATGGCCTACAGCTTGATTAACATAGGTCTCTGCCGTTTTTAAGGTCGCAATCAATTGCATGGTGTAGTTGATCAATATCTTCTCGCGCACTTCATCAGGTCTCCGCTCCAAGACGCATTTCTTGAACTTCAATTCCATTCGCGATTCCATTACCGCACGCCGCAACGCTGTCTCCATAGCCGCATCCAGGCTGTTTCTAGTTTCCAACAATTTGATGCATTTTTGGAGTTGATATCATTTTGAGAAGTTTAGTTCGGAAACCGCTTTCTTTGAAGAAGACTGCCACACATTCCTGGTCATCCGGATATGTGTTTAACTGGGCTTGATGTTGTAATATTCGGCGACTTGTCTAAAGTCTACTATAACCAGCTGGACAGGTCTTCTGGTCTCCTCGAGAAGTTGCGACTTGCGATCAACTCGACCAAAATCTTCTGCGCGTATCCATCGGTACAGTTACTTGGATTCAAGGTTGAAGCACTGGGATTATCAATAACCAAGGAACAGATTAACAGCATCACAAAGGTAAAGGTTCCTGATAATCTGGCAGACCTTGAGACGTATCTGACAATGGCTATGTTTTGGAGACGCTTCATTTATCGGTTCCAGCCTTTGAGGTGGTGGAAGTTTGCGTCCATATGGATCATCACATTTTCGTGCTGGAAACAAATGTGCGACTGATCTGAAATCGTACATTCTCCAATTCGGTGGTAATTTTGACATGTATGCTAGTGATTCAATCCGTTCTACGAGCTCAAATTGGCCTGATCGTTGTTGTGACCATTTCCTTAACGCTGCTAAAGAAAACAAAGACAGCGCAGCTCCCGAAAGCAAAAGTTGTAGAATCACTTGTGTTGTGTCAGAATATCGAATTATGCCTCACGGTATCCTTGGATGAGACTTATTGAGATGAGAAGGGCAATCATACCAGTTTAGCCCTGGATACCATTGCCTTGGTATCTAACGGAAGTTTATGCAATAAAAAATTATAACCATACATCGCAATAAAACCCAAGCTTTAGAATTCAATTACGTTTGATTCTAACGCTGTACTTCATCTCACGTCATCTCACTCTATGTAGAAGGGTGGAAAGGGGACATCTTATTGCATTGTCCATAAATAACTCTATGGACCAAACAACCACACTTTGGCATGCCAGAAGTATTACGAGCCGAATAAATGTTCAGATGTTGTATGAGAGTATACCATATAGAGATACTAGTAGACTCTTCAGATGCGATGCTGCTAGTAGCGAACATGTCCTCTCCAAATCATTCGGCGAGCAACTTGGACAACATAGTTACTATATATTGCCGTACATAGTACAGTATGAGAATACCCGCCATGTTAGTTAAGCCTTCAGCAGCCAATTTGTTACACTGGTGGACAGTAGATGCCAGATATACGACAGGTATAACTCGACTATTCCAAACGTTCTATTGAAACATAAGCCACTTTAGATGAAACTACTTATTAGATGACAGCTGTCACTTCTTTCTTTGACTCTAATAGACCCTTCAACGTCAAACCATTATCTCACAAACTGTCGTAAATGTTTCTTGGCCGCGTAATACTCTCCCTGGATAAGGGATTCCCCGGATCAAAAGGGAGTATCAGAGACGTCTAACGTGCACATTATAAGTCTCAGTAGAGGGGGTTCCCCACAAGCAAAACTACTGTCTCAATGAATACAACGCAAGTTATTACGGAGCCCCTTCGTTGAGTAGAGTCTAGATTTGCCTCTGCCTCGGAGTACCTAGTCCGCAAGCGCAAATTCTGAGAGAGCATGAACGATCAGCTCATTCCACAGTTACAGATAAAGTATAGATCAATGCCCGCCCGATTCAACAGCTCTGACGGAAAGTCTCCGGGCTCATGGATAACCATTCGCACATGATAGGCAAGGGGCTTTCTTTTTCCTACATGACAGGTGACAAATGGCAGGCTGGGGAAAAGGAAAGCTGGTATTACGTATGAACTAAGTACGATAGTCAGAAGTCGGGAAATGTTGGGATTGAAACGAAAAATCCTCGCCTCAGCTGAGTCGCACTCCATATTGTTGCTGCCAATCACGGAACACTGCAGTCTCGCACAAACCACCTGGCTGCATTTCGTGGCATGGAGCACAGACCGTAGCTGAGAAACCGGTGAGGCCACTGCAGCTCGAGATTGGGGGCCGCCGACAAGTCAAAACGCCATGTAGTCTTCGCATACGTGTACAACGCTGCTATCTCAAGAAGCCGAGAGTAGGAGGCGTTTTTCAGGACAGCGCTTTGTTTTGAGGCAACGCCACTCCCTAACCGGTGAGCAGCGGTCCCCTGTCCACCTCATGCAGATGCTATGCAAGTGGCAGACATGGAAGAGACAAATTATACCGCTCTCATGCAAATTCATGGACCGACATCAGTGGCGTAACATCCATTTCGGGGCAATTATATTGTGCATCCGTCCCCGTCGCAGCACATGCGGCTGTTGGTTTGTGCCGTTGGTGCTCATTGCTAGGACCACTGGGCAGCCTTTGCGCTTTGGACGCTGTATGTACGAAACGCTGCTCATTTTCCTAACTTCCTTGCCTCCTCACACGAAAAGTTTTTCCTAGCAGCTTACAGGCGCATATTGATAAATTGATCAAAGTGTCTTATAATCGGCAGCAGTAGTGGCGCCGTTCTGGAGTAGAGATGTGTGTACAGTAAGTGACGCTAATCGGCCTCTTCCGACAGCCATCTGTCATCGCTTTCGGTATGGGTGTATCCGGTTTCACTAACACGCCCACCTGTCTGTCAACTATGGCCGGATCCCAGTTCCGTCGATCGGAAAGGGGCCAGGTCTCCATAGCCAAGCTGCATGTTGAATACACGTAAATTTCATCACGCTTTCCATGACCTTGATCTGGGGAAGAATTACTGTAACAAGCATTGGCGCAGTGTTGGCTATGCCCAGAGGGAATGCCCTAATTCGCACTGCGAGCGAATACCAGCATGGTTTATTCAAAGTAGTGTGAATAATTAGCCTTCAGCCTCAGGCAAGCTGAAGATGCGGCTGAAGTGACGAGCAAAAGGCTAGTCGGACTTTTGATCAATTTGTAATCGACTTTCAATAGGCGAGATAAAGCCCGGTCCTGGTTCGACTGTTAGAAGAAAACTCCCTCGTCCGCCAAGCCGTGGGCTTTAGAATCTGAGATGCATCCAGGTTTAAGATCTGTACAGGCCAAGAAGCCTCGTCAAGCAAGCATGTCAGAAGAGATCTGACTTCGAATGACATGTCTTGGTGGTTGGCCGATGACAGGCTCCATTCTCTAGGCACTAGTCCGCTGGCTCGTATTTCCCTGTCAATTTCAGGTCACATTTCGTTAATACAACAGCTATTCCGCCCCCAGGATGCATTCGATCCCGTGTTGACTCAGACGAGTCTCAAGCTGCGGTACGGCAGGCAAGCAGGGTAGCAACGCCAGGCCCTCAACTTCGACAACACTAAACAACGCCACCTGAAGGCGCCAGTCCAGGCTTGTCGCTTAATGTCTTGGACGGAACGCAATCCGTATGGCCTGTTATGGTCCGCGGTCTCCTATTGCTGCAGGCATCTTTTGAAACCCAAGTTCTTATCCCGCATAGCTCGAGTCTAGCGCTTGAGATGTTGCCTCAATCGACTAGACTAATGTCGCAAGATAGCATACAGCTGGGTATAACAAGAACAAAAATCAGTACTGACCGAGTGATTCTAATTCGATCCAGTCCAGTGTTGAGTGTGTCATAATGAACAAATAGGTACCGCAAATCGACCTAGCAAGTAGACCGGAGGTTGTCTGGATGGGCTGAGCTTTTGTAGTCCATTCAGTTTTGCTGCCCTGTGGATGCTTCCCAGCCCAATCACTGTGTCTGTCGCTTTTAGTAACTTCACATAGCATGCATGTAATGCCATGCAGAATAATGAGGCTCGCATGAAGGATGAACTGGTGACATTTGCCATCAAAGGTCGATTCTGGTGCGTTGAACCGTTGATCTTAGCTTCACATGACTAGCCGGCACAATGCCCTGGGCCTGATCGTCGTAATCTACAGTTAGCATTGCGAACAGAGCTTCTCGGCTCTTCTTCAGGCTCAGGATGTCTGCCATGTTTCAATTTACTCTTTAGGACTTGCTGCCTGATGCGCTATGTTGATCTTCTATACCTGGCATCTGCTAATATTAGAAGCATGCAAGCTCATAGGTAGTACCTATTCTAAATTAGAGCAGCCCGCCAATATCAACCGCCCGCTGATTCTTACCCGTAATTCAAGGCGCAATAATGTCAATGTGACATTGGCCATATCAGCAATGGCTCGTCGTAACCACAGCCGTAGTGTTGGTGGTGCTTGCAAGAGTGAAGCTGGTTGAAGCTAGAGAAGCCCTCTTGGGCGGCTTTGTTATGTCCGATGCCGCTCTCACGCGCTACGCCATAGAGGTGATAGTAACAGTAGTGCCTGGAGCTTCTCGCCTATGTGCTCCGCACTTGAGCGGCGGGCTCAGCAGCGGACCTGGCAGCCTGGCTCTCCGTAGATCTGGGACGGGAGTTGGCTGACATTCACGTACTGCCGGTAGCTCGTGGGATTAGTCCGCTATCGAGGCGGATATTTCCGGTCAAACGTAAATCAAAGCCGAGGCTTGATGCTAGAAATGCCAATTGGCAAAGACAGCGTTGTCGGTTGCGATGATTCGGGTAAGTAGGCTGCGATTACCTGGTTAGTCTATGGTCTAGTTTGGAAATATTGTGTGGTGTCTGCCAAACTAGCTGGCTCTTACGGTAGGCCATCGAATAGGTAATAGCTGTCAGATGATGATAAGCTGTCAACCGTCGTTGATGCATCATTCACGCCGCTTCGTTTAGCAGATATTGAGGTATCCTACTGTAGCCCACGGTACGCGCATGTAGTCCTTTCGCATAAAATCCCGTACCCCGCGAGTATAGAATACGGGGGGCATGTCATCTTGACACGGGAAGCTGCATGGTATACCTACCTTGCCTACCTATTTATGGATTACAGGGAAGGAAGAAGGAGAGCCGTATTGATGATTCGGGCGTGGGCCAGGACCGACCGAACTTCGGCGACAACTGCGCCATAGTGCCGTCAGAATATGGGTTGCGATAGGGTATGCCAAAGGCACTGACTCAATTCACCGGACCATTATTATTACTATTAGTAAAGACGGTTGATTTGTTCAAGGGGAAAAGGTTATCAATAGACTGATTCTCGTTGCTTCCACGAGTCCGGCACGTGGATGAGATTGGGGAGCGCTACTAGGTACCATGATAGCATAGCAACATACCTGTAGGTAGAAAAATGCTGAGACATTAGCGCTTCTGATTTGACCCTTGAACTACTCGCTTCTGAACGATGGGTCTGACCCGCCGAGAAGCAGGGGGTCGTAAAGTAGGGTGACTGTTGATTCTGAATGGCCACAATGGGTTAAGGCAAACCCAAGGTCGGAAATGGCCTTGATAGAGACAACGGAATAGGAAAGGAGAGAGCGCACAGGGACATTTGACCTGAGAGCTAGCTAGCCTACTAGCCCACCAAGTAAAGCATGTCATACAGTAAGGTTATGGAGTCACAGCTATCGCGAACGAATAGCCAAGCGGGAAGGTTGAGGCGATGCCGTCATCACCAAGAGATCTACCAGTAGGCCAAACACGAGATGATGAGCGCGGAGTGGTGAATATTTTGGTTACGAGCTCATGCCATAATTTGCTCTCGCTGGACTCCCTCTAACAGAAGTGCTTCGTATCGTGCGCCAAAGATAAACCGTGGATCATGAGGAGAATTTTCAATTCGAAATCTTTCTAGAGGTGCTGCTAGGCGTTGTAACGAAACTCTGGCAGACTGGCGAACATACAGCCTGCACTTATAGTATGAAGCTGCTAGAGCCATCATGATATGTGTCAGAGCAAAGCAAAACTACTGAACCTAGAATACTGGGGATGCGGCACACTTGTCAGAAATCGATAAATCACAAATCAGAGCTGTGGGCTGACAGATGGATCAGGTGTCTTGTAATCAAGTTACTAACGGTAAATGCTCTGTTTGTGTTTGAAAATTGGATGCCTTCTCCCTTTTCGCTAGCTAAAAGATAGAAAAAGCGAGACAGTTGTGAAACATATTGTATGGATCTCGGTCGGTCTTGAGCGTTATGGCTCGAAGTAGACCCGTGCCAACGGGGGATGCTTCTGGGTGCTAGCACCAGATATTAGCTAAGATAATTCTTCAGACTATATTGTTAAAGGTCTGCCTCGTGCGTTTGAGAATAGAATAACTCGCAAGGGAAGACATTTGGTTAAGTGAAATTTCCTCACATCTTGCTGCGCATCCACTATTGCTGTAGCCCAGCGGTGGCTGGCATCTAATGGTCAACTGCTACTAACGCAAGGACTTTGTACGAGTAGTTGGACGCGGTTGCTGCTCATAGCAACATTGTCAATGAGCTTTTATTTCATTTTCTGAAAAACATGGATATCAGCTGCATCTCATAGGGTCCCGGTCTGCCCGCCTATGGCTAGTTGTTGTTGGTAGGCCAGCGATTTGGCACACGATACGAAATCGCACTCCTTAGTTGAGAGCGCCTCATATAGGAACTGCAGCTTTTGAATGCCAGCGGCTTTCTTTCTCTTTTTGGTTAAAAAAATTGATTGATCGTAAAGGGAGGCAGGCTGTTTCAACAAAAGGTCGAGGTAAGAGCACTAAGAGATTTATAATGATGCTCAATACCCAGGGGCTTGGGCAATGTCTCCCTGCAGCATGAATCTAATAGCAATTGACTCCATGGTTTGACACCACTATCGGATATATTGTGGCGCAATCCAGAGTAAGGTTCCTTAGGTGGTCATCTGTGTCTATGATTGCGCCCTGGAGTCGGGGCGCTCGTGTGGAGTAGGGAGCATAATAAGGCGAACTCTAAAAGCTCTCGTAGCCAGCTGCCTGAGCATTCGTCTGACATCAAACATGATGCAAAACGAGATACACTCAAAGCAGTCTTTTCCACGTTGCGGCGCCGCCGCATTGCCATATTTCCACTGGCCAATTTGCGTCTCAGCTTGACCGTTGCTCCCGTCGGCTGGGGAGACGCCACTGCACAATGACATGCTGCTGCTGGTGCTACAAGTATGCCAGACAGCTTGAGAGCATGGACCAGGAGTGGGCAGGGACCACTTTGTGATGCCGGAGGGGACCTCTGCAAAACCCCTGCATGTATCCCTGCTCATGTCCTTGGCAGTCTATCAAAACCCCTGCGGATTGACCTGTTAGCGCAGGCGCTTGGCGTGCTTCTGGCGGTTCTCCTTGTCCCCGAGCCATCTAGTGCAAGTCTGCTGCTGCTGTCCGTCCTGCTGTCACTCTGAGACCCTGGGCAACGGACATTAGCTTCTGGTGACGAAGACAGCATCAAACATGTACAGCATCTAGGGGCGTGGATACGAGTTGGCAGCACACGCCTTTGGAGGTGACGAACTGGCCAAAGGGGGCGATTGATTGGTGGCGAGGCGGAACATGCTGGTGGGTAGAACAAAGTAGTACATAGTAGCTGCTCAGATGGACACGCACCGATCCAACTTTTTCAAGCAATAAACAGCTGCCTCCCCGGAACTGCCAGACTCAGAGACGGTTGTCTGAGCTTTTCTTTCTTCTCGACTCCCTCACACACGTGTGGACTTGGACATACTTGTACCAACCTTGTTCGCTGCCCACTGGTTGGAAAGGACGCTGCTTTGTGGCTTTGAGCCTGAGCACGAAAGACGAAACGAACATTGGCTTGGAGCTGCGGCAACAGTCAGCAATCAGCAATCAACAAAACCAAACCGACAGACGGACAGACGGACGGACAGACGCGCGACGACAATTTCTGAGAGAAGCCAGATTCAAGGTGGGAAACGCCAAAAGGGCTTAACCCGCAAGAGGCGGTATCAGGCTACGGAGTGGCCGCCAGTCGACCTTGATCTAGAGTAACTCAGCCCACTGCAGGCCTCTTATCATCGCCTGGAGCAAAAACGTGGGAGCAGTTCGTTCCCAGGTACGAAGTACACCGGGAAGCGCCTGAGCCACGGGGCCAAGACACTGAATTGCGCCCACTGCACGAACCCTGTACAACGGCCAACCCTGCTCGTGCGCACCCGACGCGGATCGCCGCAGTGCATGGCGAGTCCTGCATTCCGATTCTCCCCAAAGTCTGGCCTCTGATCTCGATTCTGCCTGCATCGAACCGCTCGAGTCAGCGGCACATCGGTTCGCGGAGACGCACTGGCTCTCATCGTAATATCGCTTGGAGCCTGTCCATACCTGGCAGCAGGTATCAATCGAGTCTGTGAGTATATGTACTGAGTCTTATTTACTGGTATAGCTCCTGCCCTGCGCTAGCTCCCCAGCACTCCCATCTCCAGCACAAGCCCCCCAAAAGAACAAAGAACCAGGAAAAAAAAAAAGGAAAAAAAAAAAAAAAAGACATAACGAGGACAGGCGGCTTCATTGCTGTGTAAGGCAGCGGCACGATCGCTCTGTGGCCCTGGAGCTGCTGGTCGTCTCCGCCATTCCCGCCATCGCCAGCATCGTGTTGTCACGGAAGCTGCCAGGCGAATGAAGTGTTGTTCATTCCTGCTTGGCTCCGCTCCCCGCCTCCCATCACGACCTCCTTTCATTCCAGCCACGGCCAGGCTCTGCTTGCCACAACATAGCATCGCTGAAGCATAGTACACTTTACTGATGACGCAGTTCAGTTCAACCCATCACGTTCAGATACCACAATCAAGGCCACTTCAGGAGCTGCCCTGCGCCACCAGTTCGTCGCTCCTGACTGAGCCTTGTCACGACCACGTCTCTTTCCAGCTTCTTCTCCCAGCACAGTCTTGCATCAAACACCAAAACAACGACATCTACAGGCCGACTAGTCTAAACCATTTCCAAAATCCGCAATTTGCAATCTTCTGCTTCTCTCGGCACAGCACAGACGACTTCACCCCTTCCTAACTATTGGATATTCGCTGTGATCTTCCCCGGAACCCGATATTAGCCGGCTTTTGTTTACATTTCCATCTGATACTAGCCGTTAGGCGCTAGGTCTTGAGCTGAGAGACTGTTATCCGATGACCTGATCAACAACCAGTGTCCTTGGCCCTCCCAATGCTGAGCGACAACCGTATGCGAGCGAGCCTTCAAGTGGCTCCTCTGGATCTCACAAAATCTCGACCTGAAGAGGCCGGCGATGGATCTTCCTCAAACAACCAAACTCCCAAAGGCGAATCAAGTTTGGAAACCTCACATCTTCGCTCTCAAATGACGCCACCAGTCACTCCCAATGGCTCTCAAGAGGATTTATCCTCCGTACCGACGTCCCATATGCCGCCCGTTTTCCACAACTTCCTCCGCGCCTTTTATCCTTTTCACCCGAGTCTCGCAATGGCCGATTCTAGCGTTACTCTACCACTAGACGAAGGAGATGTTGTTCTTGTGCACTCGATCCACACAAACGGGTGGGCAGACGGGACACTCTTAACATCAGGCGCCAGGGGCTGGCTTCCAACCAACTACTGTGAGGCGTATGAGCCGGAAGAAATGCGCAGCCTCCTCAAGGCGCTACTGAATTTTTGGGACTTGCTACGAATTACAACGATTGATGAGGACCATATGTTTCAGAGCCAAGAGTTTATGAAAGGCCTCATCGGTGGAGTGCGGTACCTGCTGGTAAGTCATCCTCTTATGGCAGGGCTGTCAATTGGTAACAAAAACTGAAAAATTCTAACATGTGCCGTATAGGAGCGCACTCGGTGTCTAACTCGTGAATCAATGCTCATCAAGCGATGTGATCCTCTGCGCAGAGGCCGCAAATCGCTACTGTCAGAACTTTCATCACTTGTGAAAACGGCGAAGCAGCTCCAAGACCTTCAGCAAGTGGCATTCGAGTTTCCCGATGAAGTGAATGACGTTGTGGACCAAATGATATTAAAGGCATTCAAAGTTGTCACCAAGGGAGTGCGGTTTCTCGACGTTCTAGATGACGATAAGCGAGCCCACGCATCCTCACACATCATTAATACGATGCCTCCCGTGATCGAAGAGACGTGTGTTCCGCCTACACCCCCTGCAGACCGAGGCGCATTTGCCGAACAGACGCAGACAGTTCCAGATGACCGTGCTTCTGCTGCTGCCACAGCTGGCGACGAGGCTTCTCTTGCTTCCGAAGAGACCAATGCTGTTGTTGCGCATCCAGTTCAGCCCAACCGCTGGAGCAAGCGATTATCGTCCTTGAACGCACCAGTTGGCACCCTTTCAAATCGACATTCTCAAGCAAGTATGACTCAGGTGAATCGCCTCTCCGCAAACATGGCTCACCGATTATCACTGGCTGGCCCATCTCCGCTATCTCGTCCTCACCATCTCGTGTCTGAGCGTCTTAGCAAAAGCCACGATAAATTTCTTTCGCACCTTGGATCTTTCATCGGCCGCCTGCATCTGCAGTCCCAATCGCGCAATGAGCTTGCAATAGCCATTAAGCAGTCTGCGATTTCTGGAGGAGAGCTTATGGCTATCGTTGATGCAGTTAGTACGCAAAGCAATTCTATGATCAATGCCTTGGTTTCCTCAAGGGATGCTCTCCTGGATCGTATTCAAGACTTGGTGTGCGCCGCGCGGGATACTTTAGCGAATGCGGAAACAGAAGGGGCAGATATCATCATGCCACAGGATAATACCATCATGCTGAATTCCGCTACAGGCTGTGTGAGAGCGGCCGGAGAATGCGTCGCCTTGACAAAAGGTGTAATCGAGAGGTCCGGAGATTTTGAACTTGAGTCTGTTGGGAATGCCCTGCCTTTGGATCTAATGGTTCTAGATGCCACCGTAAGTCGATCAAGGACGCCATCAGTGGCAGAGAGATCCGAGACTGCTAGTGTCGTCGCATCGGCAAGCTCCCCTGCCAGGCGGCCAAGTGTTGCGGCGCTTGATAAGCCTCTACCTCGTGTTCCCGGTAGCCAGCCTGATGAAGAGTCTACGCCGCCGGCTACTACTCCCAAATCCTCTCGGCCCTCATCAGTAGTGAGAGAAGCCGTATCAAGTCCAGTTTCCTCCGCTACATCAGTCGGTCGAACACTGCCTCCTCTTCCAAAACTTACCACCACTTCGATACCCCAAGAGAAGACCGACAATGGCTCTGCTCGCGAACAGGACCTTCATTCGTCTTTTGATAGTATGGCTGGCTCCAGTGCTGGAAGCAGCACAACATATCTGAGTAGAGACTCGGAAGTCAGTATTGTATCTCAGAGCTCAACGCGAGCCACTACACCTGACCAGACGCTGGTTCCCCGTAACCAGCCCTCTTTGTCGGAGCTGAGCGCTGCTGGAAGCTCCACTCATACCGAAGAGGTTGACGATGTCGAATCCAAGTTGCTGATGAAGACATTCGCACATGAATTAGTTTTCAACAAAGAGGGCCAAGTGACTGGTGGCACACTTCAAGCATTGGTTGAGCGTTTGACTACTCACGAAGCTACCCCCGATGCCACCTTCGTTTCAACGTTTTACTTGACGTTTAGACTGTTCGCCACTCCCATACAGTTGACAGAGGCGCTCATAGACCGATTTGAATACGCCGAAGAATCGCCACAAACCTCGGGCCCGATTCGCTTGCGGGTATATAATGCTTTCAAGGGCTGGCTTGAGTCTCACTGGCGAGACCAGACGGACCGGGACGCATTGGAGCTCATTATTCCCTTTGCTGAGACCCGACTTAATGCTACATTGCCATCTGCGGGATCTAGGCTGCTGGAACTGACGACTCGTGTGTCTAATGAAGGAGCGCTAGTGCCTCGGCTTGTCTCTTCTATGGGCAAGGCTAACACGTCCATTGGCCAATACGTGCCGGCTGATCTTCCTCTTCCCTCTTCTATCATCTCCAAGGGCCAACAGAGCGCACTGCAGTCCTTTAAAGCTGGCGGTGCCTCGCCTACAATACTCGACTTTGATCCGCTAGAACTTGCCCGCCAATTGACCGTTAAGCAGATGAACATCTTTTGTTCCATCCTACCCGAGGAGCTTCTGGCCTCTCAGTGGATGAAGAAGGGCGGGGCAGACGCTCCAAACGTCAAAGCCATGTCTGCTCTATCAACCGACCTATCGAATATGGTTGCCGAAACAATACTCCAGCATCCAGAGCTCAAAAAGCGTGCCGCCGTCATCAAGCAATGGATCAAAATTGCACAGTCATTCTTGGAGCTTCACAACTACGATGGCCTGATGGCTATCATCTGCTCCCTTAACAGCAGCACCATCACTCGTCTACGTAAGACTTGGGACGCAATATCACAGAAGCGTAAAGACGCGCTCCGCAACCTGCAAGAAATTGTTGAGCCAGCACAAAACAACAAAGTTCTTCGCACAAAACTACACGACCATGTCCCTCCCTGCCTGCCTTTCCTTGGCATGTATCTTACTGACTTAACTTTTGTTGATATCGGCAACCCGTCAACGAAGCGTGTATCTTTGGGAAGCGAATCTGAAGTAGACGGCGCAGGCCGCTTGACGGTGGTCAACTTTGATAAGCATACCAAGACGGCCAAGATCATCGGCGAACTCCAGCGTTTCCAAATACCCTATAGGCTAACGGAGCTGCCTGATATGCAGGATTGGTTATCAGCACAGTTTCAGCAAATTCGGGAAGCAAGCCAAGGGAACGTCCAAGTGGCATACTACCGAAAGAGTCTCTTGCTTGAACCTCGCGAATCTCTAACAAAGCGAGAGACTGCTGAGTCGCCAGCAACGGCAACGGCAGCAGCGGCTGGCCGACCGGATATTTTCGGCTGGATTACGCGTGATCGAGTTGGACAAAATTCAACACCACAAGCTTAGAGACATATAAGTTTGTGTTGATTTCATTTCCCCCCCTTTCCCTCTGGAAATGAAACTCTTAAACATTCTATGCACTGGCATCCACATATCCATTGCTATCTACTTTTGATTTCGATACCCCGGCATTGTTTTCTGGTTACCTATTGTGTCAACCCGTGAAACGCGAGGCACCAGACCGTTAATTCGAGGCGGTACTGAGAGCGCCGTGGATCAGGCTGACGGCATTTTCCTTGGAGATGTGCATTGGCGAAAGACTTTTATGATGCTATTGGGAGCGTCGTCTCAATTTTCTAGTAAAGAGAATGCCCACATTATCTCTCAAACGCCTCTAGGAAAGAGGGTTGTTGAATATAAAAAAGCTCAGGGGGTGCGTTGCTTTGATTCTGAGGCCTCACCACACGATATTTTTTCTTATTTTCTTTCTTATTCATTCGTCCGTTCGGAAGGAGGTGGAAGGCAACGGCGTTGGTAACTCTGGGTTTCAGTTTTCTCTCGGGTGCATGGGCGTTGGGACACAAAAGGGCCTAATTTTGGAGCAAATCCAATTGAATGAGATGATACATGATCTGTCCTTTTTTTTTTTTAATCAAGTTGTTGGGAAGAAGATTAAAACGCGAACATGCTTTAGCGGTTCTGGAACGGCGTCATGATCGGATGAAGATGGGTTGAAGGGCATGGCAAAAGAGGAGTTTGTGTATTACATGGGAGTTACAATCTGTATCAGATGGCAAATTAAACCAGGTAGAACAGAAGGAGAAGAAGGAAAATTTGAATTGGTTCAATTTCCATCAAGATGAAAGGTGAAAATGCAGTTGACGGAAGCAAAGACATTCTCATGGCTCGTATTGCATCGTGAAAACTAGCTTGATAGTCATCGGCGCCTAATGATAGCTGAGATGGACCGAGATGGCGATGCATATGAAAGATGTAACCCTGTACACGTGGCAGACGCGGAAATCTATACTGGCACATGCCTAGCCATATCTGTTGAAGATGGAGGGATGGAGCGGAGATGTACTACAGGTAGATAGTTGGAGATGAAGATGGCGGCATGCCAGATGGCTTGGCTGGCTACCTAGGCTGGCTCAAGCATGGGCCGTAGGTACAGTAGGTAGACGCCGGGGAAATGGAATCCAACGTTGTGAGATGAGCTCCTTTAGACTTGGACTATTGGGACGTGGGTAGGGTAGGTAACATGCTCGATTGGTTGGTTGGTGGAACCTGGGATTGTTGCTTTGCGAGAGGATTGATAAGTAGAACGGACGGAGAGTGTGGATATGCTACTATTGATATGGGGGATGATTTAGGAAACTGCCGAGGTTGATAAGGCAAGTTGAGCTGGAACTACTAAGTACTGCCTATAAAATACTTGTTGAATAGGCAAGTTTTGGGCTTGTGTATGGAGATGTCTGCAATGTCTTTGAATGGGATGATGTATCTATAATGCCAAACAAAACATGAAGATACAGCTACAAATGGTGGAAATGGCTTTTTGGAGATTGGCTGGTAGCATGTAGTACCTAGGTAGAGTACCTAACTATTAGCGCGTACGTAATGAGCGTACCAATAATACGCCTCGCGCTCCGTTTTAGTTTCTTTGCCAGGCCAATGTAACATTTCTTTTTCTGGAGCGAAAAGACGGGCTGTGTACCGTTTTGATGTACAGTATGCACCAGAGTACGGGAACCGAGGACTCCGTTATGAGAGTAATTGACTTCTTTTCTTTTTCGCCTATCTCGCTGTGTTTTGGGACTTGTGCTTTTCTACTGGTTGATGGCATGGGGTGAAGAGGGTGTGAAAATCAATACGGTAGTGCTGGGCCAATATATTAAGCCGTGAACCACACCACCACATTGATAACGGATAGCGCGTGCAGTTTGAAGCTTGTAGGGCCTTGTAGGATGCAACTCCCTGGCTCTCGCTCGGCGATGCAGCGCTCTTTGGTGAGGGGTCGGGTAGCAAAAAGAAGAGAAAAAAAAGATTAAAGGGATCGCCGGTGTATATACTTAGCTAGGGACTGCAGCAGAGCATCTCACGGCTAGTCGGATAAGGGAGCTCGTTAACGCATGATGGGAGGCGAAAGTGCTTACGAGAGGAACAGGCAAGACAATAGCAACGAGAAACTATTTCTGGAATCTAGCATCGTTGTGATGAAGGCAGACATCCATTTCTTTTTCTCGTTGCTTGTTCACTGTGCGCAGTACAGTACCTTATAATTGGTTATTGCCTTTATGTGTAACAAGTACATCTGGGGAGAATATAGCTGGGGCCCCGCGATAGCCATTGGAGTGTGGAGGCCCGCGCATCCTTTGGCGGCAAGACGGGTCCCAGGCCTCGGATTAGCATTTGGATCAATGTCACGAGCCAGTGCAGCGATGCCCAACGGGAGAGGCCATCAGCTAATAATTGGAGTGATTGGCATGTATCCTCTCTTGGCAGAAGGCCCTGGACTACGGCTTTTGATACTCCTGCTGGCGTACATGTTAGCGCCAGTATCAAGGGGAGCGTCTAGCGTCTTGATTGATGGTCGAGCTGAAAAGTATGAGTCGATTCCCAAGATCTCGAAATGCTAAAATTACGGGATCATGGGGGAGAGGTCGAGATAACTTACGGCCAGAGTTAGTCAGCCGCCCATGACTCTCTGGTTTTGTGGCTTGAGGACATAGATACCGAAAAGGACGGGATGAGGGAACGTTACATGGGTGGCCTAGGCCTAACTCGGAACTTTTAAAGAAATGGAAACGATCTCCCTTTTTTCCTGGAGCCAAAGGAGCTGTGGCGTTCGGCTTCTCGCAGGCGGGTGACCCGTTTTATGGCTTGGCCCCAGAGCCGGCGTTTGTTGGTGCGATCGAGAAGCGCCCAAAGAAGGATTTGGCTGTGGTGCAGTTTTGGCAGCAGTGGCTCGTATCGCATCGCGTGCATCGCGCTCGTATATGGCAGTGGGATGCTGTGTGTGCTGTTGTGTGCTGCAGTGGCGTCTACACTGGTGCATCCATGGTATCGCGTCATGCGCTGTCCTCGTTTGTGCCCGGACACGAGCATTGTACAGCTATCGGATGCTGCTGAATGTACCATCATGCATACAGTACAGTACAGTTGCAGCCCGATAACCGAAGATGAAGCGGCCGTGCATCTTGTTGTTCCATGAATCAGCCTGCAGCCTCTTATCCTAATCATGTGGCTACCGCAATTTGTGCTAGCACCGCTCGCTACTTTCTAGCTGGCCCCCATGCCGAAGCGCGCCCCGCCCCGGACCTTTTTCCCTCCTCAGGGAGCGGCGCAGAGTCGCGGCATCGGCTGCTGATTAGGCCATTGGGAAATCCGTCCAGGGGGGTTTGCAGGCGGCCAGTCAGCGCGTTGCTGTGATGAAGGCTAATGCTCGTTTTTGCATTTGCGAGGGGCGGTGGCGGCGCGCCTCGATCTGGGCCATATCCCCAAAGGTGGCCAACCAGCAGCTGGGGCCATTCGGGCCTTCATCCGCGAGCTGACAGGTTCGTTTTGGTGATGAAGCAGGGGGACAGAATAGAAGTCAGAATTACAGCGCTCTTCTTGGCTAAAAACCAGCGTTTTCATTCCCCCCAGCTCAGCTTACATGGCAGGTGAGATACGAGGACCCAGCCTTGTCCGATACGGGTAGGAGGGAAGGGTGCTGTAGCGTGGCCAGCCTGTGAGATGGCCAGGGATGGCCTCTTCACTGTCGATTCCTATTCTTTTCCTTACAAGTACATATAATGCTTGGCAGAAACCAGAGGTGAGAATTGACAAGCGAGCAAAGAAGCAGAGAAAACCCTGCTGCTAATTGGACATGGGGAAGAATCTGGGGACGGGCAGAGCGACTCAAGCAGCGGGCTCTACTCCAACCGAAACTGGAACGCCACCACACCCATTCGCAGAAAATAAACGGAAAATATAAAATCAGAAAATAAAACACAACTAGAAGGGCAGTAACTCCAAATCTAGGGAGACAAGCCACGCCGCGGGGCAAAGACGGTGGACGGCGCAGAGAAGCTGTGGTTGTTCCCTCGTTCAGACCCTGCCTTTCTGCATCTGCTGCACCTGCTAGTGCAGGAAAAGCAATATTGGATGGGACATGGGTTGCATTTTGCCTCTGGACCAATGTGCGTGCTGCTGCTACATGCTGGCTGGCCGTTGAAACCAACAGAGCCGTCCAATCTCGCAGATGACGGGCTGCTGGTACATGGACGCTTGCTACTATGTATCATGGCCACGAGTTCCGATCCTATCTACGACCCAGCATCTTTCATCCCGCGACCACTGCTGCCTTTGGCTATCTCATGTACTTCGTACCTACCTATCAGTACCTGTATCCATTCGTTTGATGTTCACTGCGATCTCGACTCTGCCATTTCATCAGTCGCGTGCTGTGGCGGCCTAGCCGAGTGGCGCGGCTCCACCAGACGGCTCCTCGCTCATCAAAAAAAAAAAAAAAGAAAAGCCAAAGCCCGAACCCTGGTCTCCTTGTCTGATTTTCCCTTCTCTAATCTGTAATTCTTTACGTACTGTTTCAATTCGTCCCTAGCTGATTTATTTGTCTTGTGACGGTGTAAAGTTTTTACAGTATTTTCTCGCTGTATCTGCCGCTAGAGATACGAGGGCAGACGCCAATCTTGCCGTGTTGGAGCATGTTACTTGCTCCCTATCAGTGCATAGTATCATGCCATCTCATCTACTGTCAGGGCGTGACAGATAATGCTCTATCTTGATATCTCGTTATCATTCTTCCGACGTCGGGAATTGGCATTCTATAATTAGCGAATGGAAGAAAGATAGCGGTATGCGTCGGTCAAAAGCAGAAGACACATGCCAGTCCAGTAATTGTCACTCCACGCCTTGACTCCGGCCAGGAGGGACGTCTCGTTGGTTGCTCTGGCAATTGTTGGCTGCCATGGCAGGTGCGCACATACCTGTGACCACCGGCTGCAAAACATCACGGAACCTCTTTTCTTTGTTCTCTAAAAAGCCACCACCACCGCCGCCATCATGGCTCTCGGCCCAAGCAACCGCTCTTCTGCTGCTATCTCGTCTCCTCTGCAGCAAGTGGCAGGACTAGCACGGCCGGTACGAGCACTAGTCAGCGCCCTTCCCACATGCCCGATTGTCACGTAGCCTGTTGATGCAACCTTTCTTTCTGATCCACCCCGTTACTCTCAGCCTGCGCTGGACCAACGGCGACCCCTGCCCGGCCTCCAAGGTCGCATTGCCGTTCTCATTAACATTTAGCTTGGCCAACCAGGCCCTCGCTCGTCCGGCGCAGGCTTTGGCGCATTGCTCTTGGCTGCTACCAACGCCCCGGGATCCACGTTGTATGCACACTCTGCTTGCACGAGGCTAGGCACCGTTTGGCGGCATCCTTCTCTCGACTCCTTTCTCGTACAGCAATCGCCTCCAACGTCAAGGTACCGGTCCGCATGCTGATGATTGTGGTGTGACTTTGAGGTCCTTCGTCCAGTCGGTCCCCCCCAGCTCAGTCTCCGCACCGATACCTGGGCCTGGTCCCCTCGCCGCTCATCCGTCCATCCACAGCACCATATAGTAGAAAGTGGTTGCTGGAGAGCTAGTCTGGTGCTAAAAGTCAAGCAACCTTGACCTTGGCCCTTTGGTCGTTCCATCCCCTGGAAGCAATTGCGGGATGGGGTAGCCCTGCCGATACTACCCTCCAAAAGCGCTGGACCCGTCAGATCTGCGCCACGACATTTCATATATCATCACGTCCCCCAGATTCCTCTCTGGATCCTCTCTTGAGCTTTTCTTTTTCTTCACTGTCCGCTCCTCAATCTTGTTCCACGGCTTCGGCTACTCCCCGTTGGAACTTGCGTGCGCAGCTCCGCCAACCCCAAGACAGATACGCTCTGCTTCCTGCCGAGCGTTGATATCCTCGACAGAGAAAACCTCCCTTCAGGCTTATAAGCAATCAGGAAAGGCCTGCGCCTCTCTTCTTCGCCATGGCTGATGAGGAGAAGCACGTCGTGGAGGCCACCCCCCAGGTGGCTCCCGTCGACGAATATGCATCCGCCCAGAACGAGTATGTTGACCGACCCAATGGATGGATCTACAAGGGCTACAAGATCTTTGGACGTGAGGTCTACTACGCCTCACCCAGAGTCCAGCTGTTGCTGGTTGCCCTGGTGTGTTTCCTCTGCCCCGGCATGTACAACTCCCTGAGTGGTCTGGGAGGTGGTGGTCAAGTCGACCCCAAGGCCCAGGATCACTCTTCCGTCGCTCTGTACTCTACCTTTGCCGTCGTTGGTTTCTTCTCTGGCACCTTTGCCAACCGTCTCGGTCTCCGTCTCACTATCGGAATTGGTGGTCTTGGTTACTGCATCTACAGCGCCTCTTTCCTCAGCTACAACCACAACAAGAACATTGGCTTCGTTATCTTTGCTGGTGCTTTCCTTGGTGTGTGCGCCGGTCTGCTCTGGACCGCTCAGGGTGCTGTCATGATGGCTTATCCCCCCGAGAACAAGAAGGGTCGATACATTTCTACCTTCTGGATCATTTTCAACCTGGGTGCCGTTATTGGCTCTCTGGTACGTATTCCCTTACTTTTTCTCATGGGCCTCAATCTCTAGTCTAAACGCTCATTTTCATCAATAACTGATACTGACTTTTTCCCGATTATAGATCCCCCTGGCTCAGAACATCCAGAACCACACCGGTACTGTCAGCGATGGCACCTATGCTGCCTTCATTGTTCTCATGTTCCTCGGTTTGATTGTTGCCTTCTTCTTGCTGGATGCCGACAAGGTCATTCGTGAGGATGGCACCAAAGTCGTCCTGATGAAGAACCCTTCGTGGCAATCTGAGTTTATTGGTCTGTGGCAGACTATCTCCGGCTCTCCCTGGGTTCTTCTTCTGTTTCCCATGTTCTTCGCCTCCAACATCTTCTACACCTACCAGAACAACGACATGAACGCTGCGGCTTTCAACATCCGTACTCGATCCCTCAACAACTTGCTGTACTGGCTCGCCCAAATCATCGGCGCTGTCATCAACGGCTACGCTCTGGATTACACTGGTATTGGCCGTGCCATGCGCGCCAAGCTGTCTTTTGCCTTCCTCTTCGTCCTCACCTTTGCCATCTGGGGCGGTGGTTATGCTTGGCAGAAGATGCAGCCCACTCGTGCCGTGGTCTCGCAGCCCAACTACGAGCCAAACAAGGTTGACTGGACCGATGGTGGCCACCTCTTCCTTGGACCCATGTTCCTGTACTTCTTCTACGGATTCTACGATGCCATCTGGCAGACCAACATCTACTGGTGGATGGGATCATTGTCCAACTCTGGCCGCAAGGCTGCCAACTTGGCTGGTAAGTTTTGTTCTCTAATGCACTCTCATTGAGCACTTTGGTCGATCCATTTACTGACAGAATTCGGATAGGTTTCTACAAGGGTTTCCAGTCCGCTGGTGCTGCCATCTTCTGGCGTCTCGACGCTATCAACACCCCTTACAACACCATGTTTGGCGCCACCTGGGGTGTCCTCGCCGGATCCCTGATCCTGGCCGCACCCGTCGTCTTCTTGAAGATCAAGGACCACGTTTCGATTGAAGAGGATCTGAAGTTCAGTGACGAGACAATCGAGGATGTCGTCGTTGGTGCTAACAAGCAGGTGGAGGCATAAACAAACATGTGTATGTACATAGGCAAAAGGGTGTTTAATGATTTTACTGCTATAGTCGGACGGTTAGGGGAATCCGGCTTTGGGTTTGGATGATTGTGAAGCGTTTTCGAACGTCAATGCTCCTGATTTTAAATGATTTAATGCATGGCTTTTAAGCAAGCCTTTATTCCCATTTATTTAAATTCAATACCAAGTACACGTTATTACTGTGGAGTATTTTTTTTTTTTTTTCTTTCTTCTGTTTTTCATTTACGCATTCATTTGCTCGTGATTGTTCTAAATAACGAATCCTCAACTCCAAGAGAAAAAAAAGTAAATAACAAATATAGAGATGGCCATGTCGTATACGTACTAGCTGTCGCGGTTATTCATAGTTATCCAGTCATTCTCTTGGAAAACATATGGTATAGACCGACAAATCAAGGTGTACAGTATGCTGATACCACATGAAAACTCCATACAGACTGCCATAAAGGCAAACACTTCGCAAAAGGTGTTCAATATACCGTGTGACTCTCCGCAAAACGTCACCATATTATTCAAAGGCCTTAATTTGTATGGACGGAAAAATTCGATAACCTCAAAATAACCAACCATGGCAAAAATTACTGTTGCGGCTAACCATGATAAAACGCTTGCTATGATCGTAAATAGAATCAGCGTGAAAGAGTTAATTGGGTCTTATATAGTTAACGTATCGCCGTGAAGAAAAAATACAATGGGCGGAATAATGTATGATTATTGCCCAAATGAGCGCTACATAAGGTCTGCAAGAACGTTAGGACTTGTTGAGAAGTTACGGATTTTTTGAGTTGTTTGAACAGAGGCTTACACTGTACTTCTCGGCAGGCGAGTCAATAGATATGTATTGCAAACAAAATGAATCACTGAGATCGGAATGCTAACATATAGAAGCATGACATCGTCTAGAAAGAGACTGATGTTGGATTTAGGCGCCCTTGTAAAGATCATGTTGATGTAGACAACCCTTGGATCCGAGTCACGGTAGATGGGAACTATGGAAAAGAGCTAGGCAAGGCATGTCGATGCAGAAAGCTGCATGTTGTCATTTGCAACCATCAGTACTTAGTTGGCAAAGAGATTGCCTTTGATCTGTCCTCGACCGGCGAGTTTTACCTCCTCGTAAGTCAAGGTGAGTAGATGACTATTGTTTTCTGGTCTCCGATGAGAAGAGAAGAAGACGTTAACAAGAAGTTTGGAAATGTTGAGAAAGACCAGCTTATAGCGGCGGCAAATTCTGACGAGCAGCGGCCGAATAACCGACATATCTGCCGCTTATGATCTGTTTTTACGCTGTCAAACAAAGAACAAGGACTAAGGCTCAGTAATTGACTGAAGTCGACCAGAGCGAGCTTTTATCACGTGGATGGGTATTTCAAGAATGGTTTCTGAGCGCAAGAATCATTGATCCGACTCCCAGCAATACATTTCTCGAATGCCGCACTCAAGCTCCACGTACCATTGGAAATCAAGACGTCGAAGCTCCGGATTAGGCTTTAAATACGCCACATGATTGTAATTACCGACAATGGCAAGCTCATAGATTTGGGTTCAAAAGCCAGCTGTCTTCACAATCTGAGTTGGGCATGGATCCTTGCTATGAACTGGCTCAACTTACTCACGTCTGAGCCTAACTAATGCGGGCGACCATCTGAAATGCAATTGCTGGGATTGCAACCGAATTCTCGATAGCCATGAGCAGGTCTTCGTCGTTTTCGGAATCGGCAATGGCATTTCTTGATAGTTCTTGGCACGGTTCATACGCATCGGGACTCTGGCTGCTGGACATTCACCACGAATTTCTACGGCGTGGTACTTCCAAGATGCTCAAATATGTATACAATTGTGGTGCCCCGTCGTGGTCTTGGCTGGCACTCTAAGGACAGGTCGCATGGCATCCGAGATATGATTCTAGCAGTATGATTGATCCTTGCGAAATCATGTTAATTATCCGAGATGTGGAGCAGAACTCAGCTTCGTACTTGATCACAACGGCAGACATGCTTCATATCAAGGGCAAGATTCAACCCATCATCGCTTGTGGGCGATTGGCAGTTGCGTTGGACAAGGACCTCGCCATTCTAACCGGAGATAGATTCCATGTGGGGGGGGGGGGGGGGGGAATTGAAGATAGGGCTAAGGAGATTTGTTCTATCAATAAAGCAGCAACAGCTCCTAGATCCCAAGGGCATCAAGTGCGGCAGCTAAATGCCCCATCACAGTGCCGACGGCGGCGGCCGGATGGGGAAAGCTACACTGCTAACGCGCTTCAGATATCTACACGAACAAAAGTCATTTATAGGAGGCTACGTGGCGACTCGTTAGTCTCAGAATATGGGTAATCTATGACGGACGTCTTGTTCGTAGAGCCTGTTGCGGGAACGTCATATCAGTTCCGGCGGATAGCAGTTGGGGCTATTGACGACCCTGGGGTCATACATGCATTTGATGAAATTACCGATATATTGTTAGTATAGCAGGGATATCTTGTGGTTGTTTTTATAGGCATAAGAATATACTGGTTTCGAAAGGTACCTAGTATTCGCAGAGATGCATGACTGTTCACTTTATAATACCAGACGCTGAAACTCTGCTTCAGCTAATGATAGTTTAAAAAAGGGTCTACGATATACAGATATATATATGTGTGTATATATGTTTACTTTGGAATTTCACGTTCATTTAGCCCAAACTTTTACTCGCATAGGCCAAATGACTGATACCGCTCTGCCATTGAGAAACATGTCCTATGCCAGCTCTTGCCGAAACCTTACTCTAGACTACCCGGGAAAAGTTACTGATAGGCGCTTTGCTGGCGCGTCTTTGAGCGGCTGAGCTCGAACTACGTCTATTTCACTGATTCATTCAAGAGGTATTATGAACTGAGATATTATAAGGAGCGCTTGTACACCTATTGAAACGCCATAGATGAAACTCCTTTGAGGTCGGTGCTGCCATCTCCAAGCCATTCTTTTGACGAGCGCGGTGTTACATAAGCGCCGGCATGACTGCGCGCGGCTATTGATTGGACCAGAGCACCGCAGCCGCTACAACGGCTCTTCTACTCTTCTACTCCATAGCACCCTGCTAATAAGAATGGAAACTTCAAATATTCTGCTTCTGCGGCTGTTTTCGCTGTTCTGTGTCCCCATTGCCAGGATGTTCGCGTGACCCAGATGGATACAATTCTGTCTCTCGTGATGTGCCGCCCAGCATCTGGTTGCTTAATCTGACCACGCCCATGTCCCACGGCGGTCATTTCTCATGAGCGGATCACGGCCCCGTTCGTCAAGATTCACGCATGGCCAATCGATCTCGTTTCCTTCGGGCTGGTCCGTGCCGTCTTCTCTGCCCTTTGTACGTCATTGATGCCGTAGCTCGAGCTGGTGTTTCACCTCTTCTCGGGTATGGCTGGCAGCAGCGCCTCTGGTGTGCCACACACCGGCGTTTGCGTCCAGCTGTCATCGAGACCCCAGTTGGTACCAGGTCGGTGAGCCAACCAGTGACTAACCGCTGCAGAGTGCCGGCAGTGCAGCGGCTTCTGGCATGGAGATCCAAAATGTTTCGCTCTGATGCTGGGTTTGAGGTTCTACCCGTTGCGGCCTGCTGGTTCGCTCTCACTGGCTGGCGCTGGCTGACAGGCGCTTAGACTGAGATCCACTTCCAGCGTCGGTGCTGCCATGCCTGTTGGAGTGTCTCTCATCGAATCGACGGCCTCCGGACTGCTATTTTGAATCTTGTCTATTATCGAGAGGTGAAGAAAAAAAAGTGTTTGAAGACCCTGTGCGGTATGCGCTCGGCTAGATCGATCTCCGTTTGCGCTATAGAGGCGTTCAGTTTGTGTTCACAGGCCGCGGCCCCTCGTGGCAGTGATTCTATTCTTGTTATTATGGTGCTTGCGCGCTATTGTTCTTAAGTCTTTGTCGCTCATTTTCTGATTCACTCTTTTCTGCTGCTTCTGTTCAAACAATAGACGCTCATGATGGGCAAATAGACTTTTCTGCATTTCAATTTCTTTCCTCTTTTCCTTTGTGGCTTTACCTTTTCTTCTCGCTTTCCTTGCCGTTTTCTCATCTTTTCACCATCATTTAACTCTTCTATTCGATACATTCTTCTTTTTATATCTTCGACGGCAGGCCGTGACAACTTTCATTTTGGCAACTATCTCTACTTTACAGCGACTTAATTCCTGACTTTCAAGGTTCACCGTTCATTCAGCTTCTTTTATACACTCATTGCCTAAGAATGGCATTTTCTCGCACAGGCGACAACCCGTCGCAATTTCCTGATGTTCCAAACACTCTTCGAACCGATCCGTCCATCCCCTCAGTACCTCAACCATCTATCGAGCCGCGCGCAGATACTGCTCCTTACATTACGCCGTATCTCAGCCTTCCAGCTCGTCTTTCCCAGATATGGATCAACCGATGGACGGTCCTCCTAATCATTCTCCTCGCTCGTCTCATTATACTGATAGCTCAGCTACGAGATAACATCGCAAATGCCGAAACGCAGGCTCTTTCTGCCTGTACCAAAGTTGAGGATGTGGGTAGTGCCATGGCATCAATGCCACATTATCTCTCCCAGGGAGTGAATGAACTTGTCGGCATGGGGGTTGAAAAGGCTGTTCATGGCATGGTTGAGACGCTCGATCTTGTCATTAGCGGCGTTGAAAACCTCATCATCTTCTACATCAACTTCTTGACAGCCACATACACCTGTCTTATCACTGCTCTCATACACGGTAGTATTGAGATAGTCGCCAACGTCACCGCGGATGCGACAAAGACCTACAACAAGTTCATCAACGGGACAGTGGGCGAGATGAACCAACTTGCCACTTCTTTGCAAAAAGGCATCGCCAATCTGACATCTGGCATTGAAGACACTGTATTTGGTACCTTGGTTTCGGAAATTCCCAAAGTCAACTTTTCCAAGCCCCTCAACAAGCTTCTGGATTTCCAGCTAAACACAACCAGCTTTGTCAGCGGTCTTCAACTCTTGGATAAAGATCTCCCGACATTTGAAGACGTTCAAAACTTTACTGAATCTGCCATCTCTCTTCCATTTGAAGCCCTACGCCATGCTCTAGACGACAGATATGCCAACTACACGTTCAACAAGAGCGCCTTTCCTCTTGCCGAGAAGCAGCAGATGACATTCTGCTCCGACAACGACTCGCTCAACAATATCTTCGACCACTTGTTCAAGCTGGTGGCAAAGGCTAGAATTGTCTTTATTGTTGTCATTTCCTTAGCGGCTGCAGGCGTCATGGTCCCTATGGCATGGCTGGAGATTCGCCGATGGCGGCGGCAAAGGAATCATGCAAAGCTTGTCACCAAGAGCGATCAAGATCCCATGGATGTCGTCTACATTGCTTCTCGGCCTTTTACTGCCACCTACGGTCTCCGATTTACGAGCAAGATGACTGGAAAGCAACGGATCCTTGCTCGTTGGTGCATTGCGTATGCTACCTCCCCAGCTGCCTTATTCGTCCTATCACTCGCACTCTCTGGATTTCTTGCGTGCATTTGTCAAGCCATTCTTTTAAGAGCAGTGCAAAAGGAGACTCCTAAGCTGGCTCAAGAAGTTGGACAATTTGCTGGAAATGTTGTGGATACTCTGCAGAATGTCTCTCAATCGTGGGCCGATGGCGCCAACGGCGTCATAGGGGGTCTCAACGACGACATTAACCATGATCTTCTCGACTACGTTAGCAACGCAACAGAGGCGGTCAACAATACCATCAATGTTTTTATGGACAAGATGGAAGAGAGCTTGGAATTCGTTTTCAATGGTACTATTCTCCTGGGGCCCATCAAGTCGGTCTTACACTGTGTTATTGGACTCAAGGTTGAGAGCGTTCAAAAGGGTCTTACGTTTGTTCACGACCATGCTCACGTTGAATTTCCTCTATTTCCCAACAACACCTTTAGCGCCGGGGCAAACAGTTCTGTGGCTGGCGATTCGGGTATTGATAGTTTCCTTGCCTCTCCGTCTGATGTCACAACCAATGAAATAAGCGAAGCCGTCGGTCATGTTACCAAATGGCTGCATAGCAACCTGGTACAGGAGGCTCTCATGTCCACCGGCATCTTTCTCACTTATGTTATCATCGTCTTGATCGGTGTGATCCAAACCCTTATAGGAATGGCCACGAGCGAACGAGGCAGGGCGGAGGGAGGCATCCGCTACCCAAGCATGGACGGCGGCGGCCAAATGCGCTCTGACGCGCCTGCAGAGCGTTCCTGGGCGCAGGACCCGCCACCGCCATGGGAGCCGTCGGCCTCCTCTTCTAGCAGTTCCGTTGGAAGTAGCGGATCAGCACGGGACTCCTTCCATGAGAAATTCATCTACGGTGCGGCGAGCCCAATAAGACCGAAAATGACTAATAATCCATACGACTACCCGGCTGAAAAGACTGGGTTCTAATACTGTTACTCGAGTAACTTAAGAGCAATGGAGATCAAGGGGTATGATATGGAGAGGATTGTGAGAATAGACAGGACGTTGTAATAACAGGACCTGCTCGAGCTGGCTCGACTAACTGAGAAGGAGAACAATACTAGCAAGCAAAAAGGCAAAAATATCAAGTGGAAGCAATAGAGGTTGGCGGCGTTAGGGTATTCATTCATCTCGGTTGGTGGCTTGACTTTGATTTTTTTTTAAACAGATTGGTTTATTCCGCACAAGTGATTACTATCATATAATTCCCATACATCTAGAAATAGGGCAGCTGCAGAAAGCTCAATAAAGCACTTCCGTATGTATTGATATTGAAAATAATAAAGGCAGATTGAGGTGAAAAGGCCGTAAACTCCGTTTCTAACGCCTCCACTATTGACTCATATCTGAATTAGATGTAAGACACATGTAGTTGTCAGCAGTGACGAGGTGAACTCTGTTCTAGGGAAGTGTTGAGAGGTGGCAACTCCGGCAGATTGAATAACACGAACCAACACGGTATGAAGCATGTCGTACCTGTATGTCAGTCTCATGCAATGTACAAGCATGTACCTTTCCATACCCTGCATTGCATTGCATTACCCGCGGGCACTTACAGATATTGCGGAGAAGCCGAGTAGGCTGAGTGAAAGGCTGGCCGCCGTCGTGGATCGGGATCATGGCAGCCATGGCCATCTTGCATGCGCCTGCTGAGCATTACCGGATTGGGCAAGTCCGGGACTGTGGGGCTGGGCTGCAGCTGCGGGAGGCGGGGCTCATGCAGGTGCTAGCAGTGGCAGGAGCCATCTGGAGGGGCGGACCGCATTGATCCGGAATCGGGTGCCAGAACGTCCAAATCTTTAAAAAACGCCAGAGCGACGTTCGACTTTTTGTTCGCCACTGATCTCGACATCGACGCAGAATCTCCTCCATCTTGGTGAATTGGACCTTTTCTTTTGAAGTGAGATAGCAAATAGAGAGGTAGACAATCATGGAGGCTATCAAGCAGACTTTTGCCCGCTGCAAGGCGCAGAACCGAGTGAGTTGCCCCTCCATTGACGGCATCCGCGGGGTAGCAATTGCTAGACGGAAGATGGACATTTCACTAACAACTGCGAAATTGTTATAGCCGGCGCTGGTTACATATGTGACTGCGGGATATCCACGACCGGAGGATACTCCTGGCATCTTGCTGGCTATGGAGAAGGGAGGAGCCGGTTAGTCTGCACCTTATAAGAGACATGGAGGAGATTGGGAGTCATACTAACTTTTGAGACGAAAAGATGTCCTTGAACTCGGAGCTCCCTTCACCGATCCCATTGCCGACGGACCGACTATTCAAACCGCGAACACAGTACGAGCATCTATACCGAGCTGGAAAATCAATCGACTTGTATTGCTGACTTTGATGTGATACAGATTGCTCTGAACAATGGCGTCAGCATCGAGTCCACTCTGGCCATGGTCAAGGAGGCCAGGTCCCGCGGCTTGAAGGCCCCTGTCATGCTCATGGGATACTACAACCCCCTTCTCAGCTACGGCGAGGAGCGTCTGCTGCAAGATTGCCAGAGCTCCGGCGTCAATGGCTTCATTGTCGTTGACTTGCCCCCGGAAGAGGCGGTCTCATTCCGTAAGCTCTGCTCTAAGGGCGGGTAAGTGCCGAATTTAGCCACGGTCCATCAGTTGGGAAACATGCTAATTAAGTATTCACGTATTAGCCTTTCATACGTCCCCTTGATCGCCCCTGCTACCTCAGATACTCGTATGAGGATTCTGTGCCAGCTCGCAGACTCTTTCATCTACGTTGTCTCCAGACAAGGTGTTACCGGCGCCACTGGAAGCCTCAGCACAAATCTCCCCGACCTCCTCGGCCGCGTCAAGAAGTACAGCGGCAACAAGCCCGCTGCTGTTGGCTTTGGTGTCAGCACCCACGAGCACTTCCAGAGCGTTGCCGCCATCGCCGACGGTGTTGTTGTCGGCAGCCAACTCATCACCACGATCCAGAAAGCTGCCTCTGGCCAAATCGATGCCGACGTTGAAAACTACTGCGCCTACCTCTGCGGCCGTGATTCTCGACAAGTGCTTACTGACGAGATTCCGTTGGTTCAAGATGCACCTGACAACCATGGTGCCCCCGCAGATTCAGTATCTGTCAGCGCAGTTGTCACGGATAGTGACCGACTCACAGCGGAGCAGGACAGCGATTTGGTAGCTCAGCTTGCAGCTCTCCACGGCAAAATCCCTGAGCGATTTGGAGAGTTTGGTGGCCAGTACGTTCCAGAGAGCTTGATGGACTGCCTGTCCGAACTTGAGGAGGGCTTCAACAAGATTAAGGACGACCCTTCGTTCTGGGAGGAATATCGATCATACTACGACTACATGGGACGACCATCTCGCCTTCACTTGGCTGACCGTCTTACCGAGCACTGCGGTGGTGCCAACATCTGGCTCAAGCGAGAGGACTTGAACCACACCGGCAGCCACAAGATCAACAACGCCCTGGGACAGCTGCTTCTGGCTAAGCGCCTTGGAAAGACCAAGATTATCGCCGAGACTGGAGCTGGCCAACACGGTGTTGCCACTGCTACTGTGTGTGCCAAGTTTGGCATGGAATGTACAGTTTACATGGGAGCTGTAAGTCTCATTTTTTTTTATGTCGCTACCCAACTTACGAGGAAACTATACTGACTGTTTTCGATAGGAGGATGTTCGTCGACAGGCGCTCAACGTCTTCAGAATGAGACTGCTTGGCGCCAAGGTCGTGGCTGTCGAGGCCGGTAGCAAGACTCTCCGAGATGCCGTCAACGAAGCTCTCCGCGCCTGGGTTGTTGACCTTGACACCACCCACTACATCATCGGATCTGCCATCGGACCTCACCCCTATCCCACCATTGTCAGGACATTCCAGTCCGTCATTGGTGATGAGACCAAGAAGCAGATGCAGCAGTTGCGTGGTAAGCTTCCCGATGCAGTTGTTGCCTGCGTCGGTGGAGGTAGCAATGCCGTCGGCATGTTCTACCCCTTCGCAAACGACCCTTCAGTGAAGCTCCTGGGTGTAGAGGCTGGCGGTGATGGTGTCGACACGGAAAGGCACAGTGCTACCCTTAGCGGCGGATCCAAGGGTGTTCTTCACGGAGTCCGAACATACGTGCTCCAAGATAAGAACGGCCAGATTATTGAGACACACTCCGTTTCTGCTGGTCTTGACTACCCCGGTGTCGGACCCGAGCTGAGCTCTTGGAAGGACAGTGAGCGAGCCAAGTTCATTGCCGCGACTGACGCCGAAGCCTTTATGGGCTTCAGACTGATTAGCCAGATGGAGGGTATTATCCCTGCTCTGGAGTCAGCCCACGGAATTTATGGAGCCATTGAGTTGGCTAAGACGATGAAGAAGGGCGAGGATCTCGTCATCTGCTTGAGTGGCAGAGGAGATAAGGATGTGCAGAGCGTGGCAGAGGAGCTGCCTCGCCTCGGACCCAAGATTGGCTGGGACCTTCGATTTTAAGAAAAGTGTTTGGGGGTTGAGGATTATATTAGCATGTGAAAGATTGTGGTGGCATAAAAAGCTCTTTTCTTTGCAGTACCGCACTCTGGATATCCGGCATTTCAATAGTTTGTTTTTGTGCTAGCTTGTGTCATATAGTTGGGTTTATTTTACAAGAGTACATACAATGATATACAAAAAAAAATCTATAAGGTTTCCATTCATTACACTTCAAGTCTTTGCTTTTCTTTTTCCGCCTTGATTTGATCAATCCTTGCCGCCTCATCCGCACGATCTATCTGCTGCATCAGCAACGCTTCCTCTTCGTCAGACAGCTCTTGGATTCCCTCCAGATCTGCCAAGTCCTCGTCGCCCAGCACAAAGGTCTGGTCCAAAGCAGCCCTCATCTCAGCCAACGTAGCCTTACTCCGCAAACTAAGAGGTCCCGGAGTAGCGTAATCGAGCGCATACTGGATAATGTCGTCCCTGTCCTCCAGCTCTCTCGGCTCCAAGCCCAGCGCAACCCTCTCGTCATTAAAGCGCTGCTGCACGGCGCGGCTCTGCATCAGCAGCCAGCGCAGGTTCCAACCACCAGGGCCCAGCTCCTTGAGGCGCGCGGGCTTGCTCTTGAGCAGGTAGTTCTCGATACCGCCCTCGCGGCGGATGGTCTTGAGGACGCGCAGAGTGAGGCGGGTCTTGATGCGGGCGCCGAGGGAGGGGATGAGGAACGTCTTGACGTGGACGTTGGGACGCCAGAGGCGGCGGGCCTTGTTGTTGTGCTTGGGGGCGACGGTGTTGCCGAAGCGGATGCGGGCGGAGCCGTAGAGTCCGGCGTTGGATTGCTTGTAGACGAGGCGCTGGCCGTAGGGGTAGGGGGGGATGAGGTCGCTGGGGAGGCGATGTGGTTTGACGGTTTTGGTGAGGTGGGGGGAGGTGGTTGAGAAGGATCGAGTTGCTGATGTTGTTGTTGATGATGCCGTTGATGTTATTGAAGATGTGAGGAGTGAGGCGGTGGTTGTTGTGGAGGAGAGGCGAGAGGCGAGAGCCATTAGAGGCCGGGCCGATGATGAGGGTAATATTGTTGGCGGCATGATGCTCGTTGTGTGTCGTTACCAGCTATAAGTACAAACTTTTTAGAAAGAAAAAAAAAAGAGAAGTGACTTTTAAGGGTCTTATAAAAAGACCATTGAAGAGATGTGCAGAAGCAATGCCAGTTTCAATCGGCGGACGTAGAGCATTCAGAAAAAGAAAACGACCCCACGATCCCACCAGCTTTTTAGAGAATTTTGGGATGGCCTGTTGTTTGGAGTTTTCGTTATATCTCTGCTTGCGCGCGCAAGATTGGATAATCCGCTCCGGATATTTAGCTGGAAGCTTAGGCGGGGTGAAGCTGGCAGGTACGTGCGAGGTCACGAGACCCCGCGGCCCTTTCGCGAGCTCTCTTGTCTGAAAGCTGGGCGCTTCTTGTTTGGGCATCTTTGGTTGCTACCCCACTACGTTGATGGGCTGGGCAGCTTTTCGTGGGGTGTATTGTACATAAGGAGGCGGCGCTACGTCTTTGGAGACCCTGGATTGATATTCCTTGGCCGGTTGTAACTAATTGTTTTTCTTTTCTATTTTCCATTGAGCCTTTTTTTTTCCTCAATAGAAACTCATTGGCTGTGAACCGAACTGTCCAATTGATGGAAAAAGCATGTTCCCCCCCGTTGAGCAAAAGATCTTGCAAAGCAACCCGGAATTCGCAAAGCTCTATCGCGTCATCACCACTGCCATCCTGAACCCGGATGGCTCTACCAAGGATGACGACGAGGCCAAAGATCGGGCTGTAGTGCAAAAAGTGAGCTTCTAGAGACACCTGTTGCTCTTTCCTCCACCTTTTTTTCAACTCTTTCTGTAAATATAGTTGAGTATTGACCTTAGTTTCACTTCAGAATTTAGACAAGCATCGCCAGAAAGCGGCAAAGCAGTACCTCCTAGAACGCGCCATTGCAACCGCCACGCCTCCCGAGCCAAAGCCCTCGTCATCATCAGCAGCCTCCACCAGACTCTCCCGAGCCAGCGAACGTCTCCAGCAGAAGCAATCACAGACTTCTGCCGAAGCCACGCCCGAGGCGCTTCTCGAGCTGATACTCATCTTGCCCTCGTTCCTCGATACTGTCGATACGCTGCCTCATGACTCAATTGCGTTGCTGCTTTCTAGCCCGCCGCTGTCCAACTTTGAAGCTCTGTTACCCGATCTAGCGGATCTAATATCATCCAACCTTCATGCGTCTGCGCTGGGCCTCGCTCGCCTTGCCCATCCCGCCACAAACCCTTCCTATCTACATCGCTATGTCGCCTCTCTACCCAAAGATTTTGCGAATCTCAATGCCAGTGTGGCTGCCGCCGAAGAAACTCTTAAAACAGCCCGCATACGCACCGTCACGTCTCTCACCAATCTCCTTCAACTCTTCTCAGAGTGCCTCACTTGTCTCGTGCGTACATTAGAGGCTAAACACGGCGTCATTGCTCGTAGCCTGGAGCTCCGCGCCTCGGATGTATCCCTTGACGCGCAGCGTGCAGAGAAACAGGCCGAACAAACAATGCTGAAACTCCGAAAGGAGGTGTATACGCCGGAGAGCATATCCGCTCTGCAGCACTACGTCACGCATCTTAAAGATGCTAACACACGGGTTGCTGAAAAAGTACGGAATCTGCAGGTTGACCTAGAAGCTTATGATGATGAAGACTCTCAGGATGAAATGGAGGAGAGTTTGGAGGAAGAAGGAGGGGGAATGTCAGAATATGAGCATGGCGGAGACTATCATGATGAAGGACAGCATGTGGAGGATACGGAACGAGACATGGACCGATTACGACTGTCATGATTTCTACGATAAATGAAGCGCTTCAAACTTTGTCCAATTGTATATAGCGAGCATATGATATTTTTTTTTGCCCCTTCCTATTTTGAATGGAGATTTGTAAAAGCTTAAGACGCGGATGGGTACAAAAAATACCAGCATTAGGCGTCTTTTCATGATTATTGTTACACTGGCTATTATAAAACAGTCATCTGGCAGTTAAACAATGCAAAAAAGTTCTCTTTTATCCTTTTAAGATCGCCTAATAACCTGAATCGAAAATCATACTTCTAACTTTCCTAACCAACCCTCCCCCTTTCGTTTTTTATTTTTAAGCTTTCATTTCCTTTCTTAACCCTTGACCTTGAAGATAGCCTCGGCCAGACGGCCGACGTTGTCGCTGGTGATACCGGCAACGGAGATACGGCCGTCCTTGGTGGCGTAGACGGAGTACTCCTTGGCCAGCTTTTCCATCTCCTCCGCGCTCAGGCCAGTGTAAGCGAACATGCCAATCTGGCTGGTGATGTGAGACCAGTCGTGCTTGGAGCCGAGCTTCTCAAGGTTCTCCTTGAGGAGGGCACGCATGGTGATGATTCGGTCGGCCATGCCCTTGACCTCGCCCAGCCACTGCTCGTACAGCTTGGGGTTGCTGAGAACCTCGGCGGCAATGCGGGCGCCGTGGATGGGGGGGTTGGAGTACAGAGGGCGGATGAGGATCTTCAGCTGAGAGTCAACACGCTTCTTCTCCTCAGCGTCGGCGGTGGTGACGGAGAAGGCACCAACACGCTCTCCGTAGAGACCCTGTTTTAGCAGAAATGGTTAGCAGAGAGGCTTTACACATCACCCGGAACCTGATCGCTCTGATATTCTAATCTACACTAGTAGAAATATGCTTACCATGTTCTTGGCGAATGACTGGCAGAGAGCAATGTCGTGGCCCTGCTCGACAAAGTAGCGAACAGCAAAGGCGTCCTTGTCGGTGTCACCGCTGGCAAAGCCCTGGTAGGCCATGTCGAAGAAGGCAAAGTGGTTCTGCTCCTTGACAACCTTGGAGATCTCCTTCCACTGCTCAGGGGTGGGGTCGACGCCGGTAGGGTTGTGGGCGCAGGCGTGGAACAGGAAGACGCTGCCCAGGGGAGCGGCCTTGAGGTCGGCAACCAGGCCGTCAAAGTCAAGGCCGATGGTGTCCTTGTTGTAGTAGCGGTAGGTCTCGACCTTGAGGCCGGCATCGCTGAAGACAGCCTTGTGGTTGGCCCATGAAGGGTTAGGAATGAAGATCTTCTTGTCGCCAGAGTACCAGCGCTGGAGGAAGGCAGCACCCAGTCGCAGGGCACCGGTTCCGGAGATGGTCTGGGAGATGGCAACGCGGTCGAGGACGGAAGCGTTGGGGCCGTAGGCGAGCTTGGCGGCCAGGGGAGGGAACTCGGGGACACCAGTGATGCCGGCGTACTCCTTGTTCAGCTTGTTCTTGACAATCTTCTCCTCGGCCTCGCGGACGGAGGGGAGGACGTAGGGCTTTCCGGCATCATCACGGTAGGCACCGACACCTAAAGGGATGGAACGATTGCATGTTTAGCAGGTGTTGTTGGCGCAAACTAGGGGCGCTCGAAAGGGCGGAAGGGTATCGTACCAAGGTTGATCTTCTTCTCGAACTTGTCGGCCTTGAAAGCCTCAGTAATGCCTAAAGGAGGGGTTAGTCACACGACAAGAGACAAGGCTTAATGGAGGACAAACGTACCAAGAATAGCCTATACAGTACGAAAAAAAGTACTCTGTTAGCTAAACCAGTTCATATAGCTGAAGCTCTCTTTTCATATATCGAGCCTTTCCAAGTCCAATGGCCCAATGGCCCAATGGTCGAAGAGCCGGGGAATCCGCAGATCACGGAGTCAACTTACATCCTACAACCCAATTGTCAGCAACAGGCAAACATGGACAATACCAATATTGTATTTTCGTATGGAGACTCACAGGAGGGCCCTGGGGCACGTTGATCCAGGTGGACAGAAGAGCGCGGCTGGAGAGGTTGAGGGTCGCAGGTCGCAGGGCAGTTCGCCTGCTGGCAACTCGAAGAGCGGACAGCATCGTGGCTTCTGTGTGGAGGTGAGGCAGTTAAAGAGTCGGAAGAGCGGCGGGGTTAGGAGGAGACGAGGGAATTGCGCCTCTGAGGTCTGCGAGAGGAGCAGAAATGACAGTGGCAGAAGAGCAATTGAGGTTCCAGACGAAAATTTGAAGCTTGTCTGTGGCTGAAGGAGTATTGAGTCGGGCGCACGAAAAAAGACAGGCACAGTCACAGCTCCGGAGCGGGATGGTTCGATGGCGTTGACACTGAGCAAAACGCAGGTGGGTCTAGTCTGGGGACTTCGGAGGAAAGGCGGCATAAAAAAAATAATCAACTGGGATTCATGAGAGTAATATTAACATTCTCAACGTTACAGCAGCGGTGTCTTTTTTTCTCCTAGCCATTTTGTTTATCCCAGGCAATCTCCGTAGATATTTATTGAAGCATTTTGTTGTCATCTTACATGTATTGAACATAGGTTGCACCTTGATTGTTTTTTTCCGTCCCCCGCCTGAGTTTTCTTAGTAGCTGCGTTAGCATCACATGGAGCTCAAAGTGCTGGAGAAGGTGGATGCAAATCCTTGCGGGGAGAGTCGGGAGAGCTTCAAAGCTCCGACTCTTCTCCGAAATTGAAAGAAAAGACTCTGGGAGTGGCATTCCGGGAAAACTTATTCCCGGAGCTGCTGCTGTGTAGCTCGTGAGCTGAGAGATGCAGAATGTGCAGTAGAGTCGATACAAGTCCGTTGGCAGCTGGGAGAGACAATTATGTAATGTTGATAGGATAGGTACTGTGATGTGCGCCAACATTCAGATAAGCTCAGCTTCTAGAAGCAAGGCGCAGTCCTATAAGGCGTAGCGTGCATATGCACCACACAGACCCTGAGAAGGCTCGCTGAAGATTGCTCTTGTCTTATCGAAGCTGCAGGGAGAAGACGCACAGCGCAGCTTGCCCATATCAACCGATAGATAAGATATCACGACACAGGTAGACACACTCCTCATACTCAACACAGCTTGAGGATGAAATGAATAAATGTATGTGGTCCTTAGTCTTTCTGTGCCTTTTTAGGCCCTTTACGCCCTTTTATGAGACAAGAGACGGCATCTTACACTCTAAGGAGCATATCAATATATCCATCTACACCACATCCATTGCAGTCATCTAAACTCGACGCTATCGATTTATTGTTTCCATCGGCAAATGGTCAATAGCCGCAGATGCTTATTCCCCCGCATCGAGATTGCCTAGCTCATCTGGCTAATAAGCAGCTATTCATCAAAATCCGGGGAGAGCTGAGCAATCCCCAATGCCGTCAAACCCATGTGAGGGTTCGTGATAGATGGTATGGAGTATGATAAAATCCAGCGTCAAGAAAGCAGGTATAATCAGGCGGATATTACTGCTTTAGGACAATTATAAGTGGCGCCCTCTTCAGTCTGGTCCACTCAAAGATCAGGAAAGTTATAATTGCCTAAAACAGGATATTTCCGGCGGTAGAGGCCTGAGAAATTTACCCGTATCAGCTAGCGCCGCCGGAAAAGCAGTGGGCACAGCTCCCTTTTTCTGTGGCCCACGACACCAAAAATGTCGGATGGCCTGGCCATCGCCAAACGAGCCGCAGAGCGAAACAAAGGCGCACGTCAATTCCCTAGCATGCCAGATTCGAATAAGCATATGGGGCTGAAGGGCTGCGATCTAGCGTCTCGCTTTCCCCCGCATCGCGATCCTTCCCCGTGGGGTTTGCGTCTCCCCAAATGACGACAAGTTGCTTGGTTTGTAGAATCGCGGTGCCTGTCATTGGCTGGGTGGCTGTAGATGGCTGTGAGGAGCGAGCGAACGCCTCAGCTTCGGCGTGCCTTTCCCTTGTGGCGGCTTATGGAGATGATATACTGTCATTGACTATTGCTTTGTAGAAACATGTTTGCTATGATTGATGGGATAATTGCTATTCTAATCAACAAAGACAAACGCCTCAAGAGGGGAACACTTGCAGATGCCCTCTACGATGTGCCATCTAATACTAACTAAAAGAGCATCAATACTGTATCTCACTAGGGAGACACCAAGACATTTCACCGGCTTGACCATCTACGCTACAACCCAAGGTCAAGACATCTCTCTCTCTGCCGTCTTGCAACTGCTCCATAAGCGCTGATAAGAGCTGCTACACAAAAATCGCAATTCCAGCCTCTCCAAAATGGCGGTGGCAGACCCTCTGCGACCAGGGGAGTAAAAATTTTCTGGCGGAAGAAACCAGGGGCATATCCCATCCAAAAAAAAAATCTCCAATTCAATTGCCCCATTTTACGGCTCTGTTTGCAGCCTTTCTACTTGCTGGACCAAGGCTGGACCTGGGCATTTTAGCAGCTTGAGCGGGCTTCTCCGCCGCCACGAGCCACTCCCGGCTTTGCATTTCATGACTAGTTCCTTTGCTAGACTAAACATGTCCCCCTCTTCTTCGTTGGGACATGAGAGAAGAAGAGGGAAAAGACAAGTAGTTTTGGAGTAGGCTTGTGAGCTAAAGAAATCTCTTTTTTTCTCCTCATTCTTTCTTCTTTTCCACTCTTACTGTTCCTTTCTGCAAAAGCCAAAGGCCTTGCATTAGATAAAGCCGGCAGTAACCCAAAGGCGTCAAAACGGCGAGTATCCTAATTCGCTACCACCTTTTTTTTTTCCTTTCGGGTTTTGACCCTAGCTGCATATCTAGTTGATATTGCGTCTAGGGACGAGAAAAAAGGAACCCACCACCACCTCCTCCATCGACGGCTCCAGAACAACAGGCGGGCGTCATTGGATCAACCGAGCAGACAAAAACGACCTCCAATACCATACAGGTACTAGGGCTCGGCTTAGCTAGAATCACACCCCCGGCATCGCTTCGAGCAAGCATCTCTCATCTCCAAACATCGTGCCTACTCCGCTTTCTTCATTCACCTGGCACCTATATATGGTGGTCTCTGATCCCACCCACCCTCTTCTCTCGATCCTTGTTTTTCCTGTCTCTGTCACTTTCCCTTCATACTCTTTAACACACACGCTTTGCTGCTGTGAAGAGTGTTGTTACATCAGGCCGTCTCATGTTCTTGTAACATCCTCGTCGGCTTGTATCACTACACAACACCATGGCTTCTGAAAAGGAAATCTCCCCTCACCTCGGTGGTGATGGTGGCGACATCCAAGTGTCTAAAGATGCCACCACCGGCGGCATCGTTAATGTCGATGGCGATGAAGAGTTCTCCAAAAGAGATCGTACCGTCATCGAGCACGCCAGAGCGGCTGCTGCCAAGGAGCAGAAGATGACGCTGCTCCAAGGTATCAAGCTGTATCCCAAGGCCATTGCGTGGAGCATGATCATCTCTACCTGTATCGTCATGGAGGGCTACGATGTCAGCTTGGTGAACAATTTCTGTACGTCTTCTCCTAGAGAGTTTTGAATCTTGCAACGTAATTTAGACTAACTAGTTGTCAGATGCGTTCCCTCAGTTCAATAGGAAATACGGCGAACTCTTTCCAGACGGCAAATATCAGGTACCGGCCAGATGGCAATCAGGCTTGAGCAACGTGAGTTTTCTTCATCTCTCCATGATATATTTGTATATGTATACATGTATATATATATATATCTTAATTTTGAATATCTCAAACACAGCCGGGCTAACCTTCTGGTCAATAGGGCGCTGCTGTCGGCGAAATCATCGGTCTCTTCATCAACGGATTTGTCTCCGAGAGATTCGGCTACCGGAAAACCGTCATGGCCTGCCTCGTCCTCATCGCCGCCTTCACAGCCATCTTCTTCACTGCGCCCAACGTGAAGGCCCTGCTGGTTGCCGAGATCCTGTGCGGAATCCCGTGGGGCATCTTCCAGACCCTCACCGTCACCTACGCCTCCGAGGTCTGTCCCGTCGCCCTGCGAGGCTACCTCACCACCTACGTCAACTTCTGCTGGGGTCTCGGCCAGGAAATTGGCATCGGAGTCATCTTTGCCATGCTGAAGCGCGACGACCAGTGGGCGTATCGCATCCCCTATGGGCTTCAGTGGATGTGGCCGCTGCCTCTCTTCATTGCCATCTACTTTGCTCCTGAATCCCCCTGGTGGCTTGTCCGCCGTGGCAAGGCCCAGGAGGCCAAGCAGGCGCTGCTCCGCCTGACCAGCCTGGACCGCGAGACTGACTTTGACGCCGACGAGACCGTGGCCATGATGATCCACACGACCGCCCTGGAGGAAAAGGTCACAGCCGGTGCCTCTTACTGGGACTGCTTCAAGGGAGTAGACCTGCGCCGTACCGAGATTGTCTGCATGGTCTGGGCTATCCAGAATCTCAGTGGAAATGCCTTCTCCAACTACTCCACCTACTTCCTTCAGCAGGCTGGCCTATCCAACCACGACTCATACTCGTTTGCCTTGGGCCAGTACGCCATCAACATGGTAGGAGTCTTTGGCGCATGGGGCCTGATGGCTCTAGGTATCGGACGCCGTACCCTGTATCTGTATGGTCTCTGCGGCCTGTGCAGCATGCTCTTCGTTCTCGGTTTCCTGGGCTTGGTGCCTGAATCGCATAGGAGACAAGGTTCCCTTGCCACTGGCAGCATCATGGTTGTCTGGGCTCTCTTCTACCAGCTCACCGTCGGCACTGTCTGCTACTCTCTCGTCGGTGAACTTTCATCGCGTCGTCTCCAGATCAAGACTGTTGTCCTTGCCCGCAATCTCTAGTAAGTCTTGATATCAATCAATCTATCTATCTATCATCGTCTTGAGCCTAGATTACTAACCTCTCGTGCAGCAACGTCGTGGGCATAATCACAAACGTTTTGACGCCATACATGCTGAATCCCACAGCTTGGAACTGGAGCAACTACACTGGATTCTTCTGGGGCGGAATCTGCTTCTGCTGCATCATCTACACCTACTTCCGACTCCCCGAGCCCCGCGGCCGAACTTTTGCTGAAATCGATGTGCTCTTCGAGAAGGGCGTCAGCGCGCGCAACTTTGCTTCCACAAAGGTGGACGTTTTCCACGAATCCATCGACGAGAAGGTCATGAACCAATACGATGGAATTCTCGAATCTCACATCGAGAAAGTTTGATTTTTGTGTCTCCTAGTCTTGTTTTTTTTTACTCACGATGGCTTTTGAATATTTATGATAATTAGTGTTAATGAAGGGAAAGGAAGCAAGCCATCTACCACGAGTTTGATGTGTTTTGGTTGGACGTATATACCACTACAAACGATATATAATGCTCGTTTACGCATATAAATAAATAATGTCTCATTTTAATTTCAGGCTCCTTCTACGATGCATCATGAGAAATAGGTAAAGATAGTTGAAACTTGACGTCTTGGAGGGACAAAACTATTATTAATCTCTGATTCGCTGCCGACTATGAGGCAGAATACAAGTAGATAGAGCGGCGCACGAGCAAAAGTAGAAGCAGCAGTCACACGCAGGAAGGACTGAGACATTAAAAGTGAACAGCCGCAAGCAGCCACATGTCACTGAATGAAGCCTCCTTCGCCGTGCCACCAATAATTCACCTCTAAAGTCAAGGCTCGTGACAAAGGTAGCATAGAGATGGGATGCCTTGGGCATCTATTTCATCTCGCCTGGTCTGTTTAATAAAAAAGTATCCGCAATATAACAAAGCTCCCGATATCCCCTAACGGAAAAAGAGTAAAAGCCCAACTACCAAAACGCCTGCATCAGCCATATTCGGCTTGGAAAGTGCCCTGTATCGCCTCGGTGTTTATGCGGTACCAAAGGTGTTCTCGCCAGAGTAGGTGATGTATAGAAAGCTACAATGTCAAAAAGTTAGCCTCTTGCTCGGTTAAAGATCACCCAGAATGATGTCGGCTAGGGCGAATAGTGAAATGCTATGTGATAGATACGTACCCGTCCTCGTCCTTGTGCTCTTCATAGATGCTGCTCATGAGAGCAGCCGTAGGGGGTAAGACCTCATCTACGAAGATGAAGATGGCCTTCTCGGGAGAAAGCTTGATCCTCTTGCGGATGACGTAGACAAACTGGCCTACTGTCAGGTCGGCGGGGACCAGGTACTTCTTCTTGTCGATCGTAGCGATGTCGCTCTTTTCGACCTTCTCGCAGATGACCTGTTGAAACAAATATTAGCCATCGAGCTGGAGAAAGGGAAGATGCGAGAGGAGTATATTGATGATGGTGATGGGATGGTGATGATGTTAGGCAGCCACAAAGTTATATACGGTTGCGTGTATTCACGGACAAGGGCAAGCGACGATGAATAGAGGTAGAGAGCAGAGCGTGAAGTTGTCAACTTACAGGAATGCGGTCAGAGTACTTCTGGCGAATGCGCTCGGCCTCAGCCTTGCGCTTCTCGAAGGGGTGCTCGTCCTTAAACTTGCTGCGCATGATGGCGGTTGGAAAGGATGAAGTTGGGTCGAGATGGCGTTAGGGGAGCTGTCGATGACGAGATGGCTGAGTATTTAGGTGATGGCTTGTACGGTGTTATCGCTCGAACTTGTCGCTGTTCTTAAGAGAAGAAGCAGTACAGGTCTGGTTGAAATCTGGCGGAGAGATGATGAAAAGGGGAAGAAAGAGGAAGGAAACAAGGGATGCAAGCGATGATGCAGCCGGTAGAAGTAGGGCGAGCCTCTTTTGAGGTGACGGAGTGGAGGAGAGGGGTGCCGTCGCGGGAGTGACCCAGTGACTTCCGGGGGGCGGCTGATGACTGGATGACACACGCAAGAGGGCGGTAGGCAGAACAGTGTCGAACACCACAGCGAGTATTAGGCAGTGACGCTCGCCATCAGCAGCGCGCATTGGGTGGCGCGGGGCGGTGGCGCCAGCTTGATGCGGGAATGCGGTGTGTGAATCACCAGCCCCGGGACTTGCGGACGCAGTACTGCGGTACAGGCCGGGTACGGCTGCGTGCAGAGCAGCAGGACAAAAAGGGGGGTTCAGCCGCTGTACATGCATAACACGGACCCCCCCGGAGCAGGTACCCGCGTGCGGCCGGGTGCTCAGAGACCACATGATCAGCTTGTCCGGATCCTTGGTGCTGTGCTCAGCAATCAACATCACCAGGGAAGCAGAGTCAGTCGGTCGCTCTGCTGAGGAAGTCCCTTGTACCCCGGAATGCTGCTGCCGTGCAAGCTGCCGCTGTCACTGGTACCGGGTACCGCCCCAAGGGAGCAGATAGCGCTCTCGCAGCTGAGCTACCTTGCCTACTGCCCCGTACCTCAGGCAGTGACTTGTAAGGCTGACCAGCCGGGACCTCTCGCTTCGCTGCCGTATTCGCTTTTATCTGCAAGGGGAATTGAGAGCAGCCGTAATCCGGCAGCGCGCTCCATTACATGAAGTAGTAATACACAAGGCATATTTGTTAAATGCTGCACTCTTACATAACGCTAGAATACCTACCCATCATCTCTGCTTTTCTGAACAGAGTGCTTGTAAGCGGCTAGTACGTAATCCCTTAGAGATGGACACTGTGACTGGCATCGGGATAGGTAGGTACCTAGATTTACATACTTTATTTCCAGTAGGAAGTAGTATCTATCATATGAATTTCCATCTTTTCGAGAAGCTGATAAGATAGGCATCGACGTTTCGTTTTGTGCCTAGGACTGGACGAGGACCAAAGCAACAATGACTTCATAGCGCACAAGCCACTTTGCGCATTCTCACGGCATACGGTAGGTACCTAGGTAGCTACGGGCCTCTCACGATACTACAGGTCCGTTACCGCTACGCTAACCACAGCGCTATCAAGGTCCCCTACGATGCATGCTGAATCCCGAGCCGAGCTTGTGCCGACAACCATCAGCCTTAGCCAGGCATGGCCTACTACGTGGGAAGATATCAACTACTGAACACGCCACCGGGAAGTTGGTGGCTCGATCAGTGGAGGGGCCAATTGTCCAATTGAATTGGACGGGAAAAGACGAGACGACGAGAAGAAGAAAATCTCTAAAAAATCTCTTCTCCGGCTTATTCTCTCGTCGCGCCTGCGTCCTGCTATTAAAACCGGGCTGCGCCCACCTCGTCTCTGTCTATTCCGTCTTCCTCAGTTGCTCTCGTCTCACCTCTCCATTGCCATCTTCACCCCGCCATGGCTTCGCCCGCGGCGGCTTCTCGCCATGTTCAGCGCGTGGTCTCGCAAGTCCGCCTGCGCTCAGCACGGCCTTTGAGAAGCCAATTGGCTCTCAATCGATGGGCTTCCTCCTCTTCAGGCGCTCGGCGGTCTCCTGCCAGCTTTGGAGCTTCTTCTTCGTCTTCCTCGGCAGCCATTTGGCTTACAGCAGCCGCTATTGGCATCACTGCTCCCTTGGCTTATAGCTTGGTGAGTTTTAACAACTAACGGGAGAGCTAAAGCATCTTTTGACTGACATGTTTCTTTTGCTTCTAGTCAACGGCAGAGTCTGCCAAGCTGGATGTCTCGTCGCTTGCCGAGAAAGATGAGCAGAAGAAGCGAGAGGCCAGCATCACCGACGAATCTCCGATGCGCCTGCGGATGGAGAAGTTCATCAAGGAGCAGCAACAAATCATTGTCAAAGAACTCGAGCGCATCGACGGAAAGAAGTTTCGCAAGGACGAGTGGACACGGCCAAATGGAGGCGGCGGCATAACCTGCGTGCTGCAGGAGGGCAATGTCTTTGAAAAGGCCGGTGTCGGTGTCAGCGTCGTTTACGGATCGCTGCCCAAGCCGGCCATTGCAAAAATGCGAGAAAACCACAAGAATCTCGATCCCAACGTCGAGTCTTTGGAGTTCTTCGCCGCTGGCTTGAGCATGGTGCTTCACCCGTCTAACCCCATGGCCCCAACCGTGCATCTGAATTACCGATACTTTGAGACGGCCAATCCCGATGGCTCATCTCAGGCCTGGTGGTTTGGCGGTGGCAGTGACTTGACGCCCTCGTACCTCTTCGACGAAGACGCCATCCACTTCCACAAGACGATCAAGGCTGCCTGCGACAACCACGACAAGACTTACTATCCTCGATTCAAGAAGTGGTGCGACAAGTACTTTTACAACAAGCACCGCGGCGAGTGCCGAGGCATAGGCGGTATCTTCTTCGATGACCTAGATGAGAGTGAACGTGACCAGGAAAACACCTTTGCCTTCATCCAGGACTGCCTAAAGTCTTTCCTGCCGTCGTACGTCCCCATCTTAGAGAAGCGAAAGGACATGCCCTTTGATGAAAAGGAGAAGGCGTGGCAACAGATTCGCAGGGGCAAGTATGTCGAGTTCAACCTGGTTCACGACCGAGGAACTGCCTTTGGTCTGAACACGCCGGGATCACGAGTGGAGAGCATTCTTATGAGCCTGCCGTTGACGGCAAGCTGGAAATACATGTATGAGCCAGAGCCCAAGAGCCGGGAACAGAGGCTAGTGGACGTTTTGAAGGAGCCCAAGGAGTGGGTTTGAAATAAACGGTACGACTCTTTCTATAATTGCGTAGGGTTATAGGTACAAGTATATACTTTGCATAGTATAGAGGAAATAGATTAAAAAAAAAAAATAGGCGCTTGTTATCCACTATGTAACCATAATGATGAGATTTATCCAAGTACATGGATGCAGTTAGGTGGGCAGTGAATAACAATCTATCAGCTCCCAAATCGGGTTAATGTATACTTTAACTGGATCTGCTTAAGCCTACAGTAGTATACCAAATCTCATACATCTAATCGCCGCCATTCGCCTTATGTATGTAGCCTTATATATTTCCATACTCGCATTATCAAAGCCAAGTTTCTATAATCGCATGCTATCAAAATTCCTTTACCGATGCCGCGCGTAACACGTCTCGGCAAAGAGCCGTCATGCCCGAAGACTCCATAAAAACGATGAACAGAAATCGTCTCCCGTCTCATCACCAGCTGTACACGGCCCTCATTCCGTCATCACCTCCAAGCGACGATTCAAACTGGCGCCAACAGTTACTCACCCTCCATGTCATTTTCCCAAGTCTTCTTTTGCCGGCTCTGGACCTGCTGGATCGCGGACTGGTCACCCGTCTGATAGTGGTCAACCCGACGCAAGCTGCGACTCCTCACAAAAGTCACGTCCCTCAAGATAGTGAAACCGAGCCTGTACAAGGTCAGCTTGCAGATAGAAACCTCGTCGTCCTTGAAGCAACGAACTTCAGCAAAGATCAGATATGCATGTACAGTGTCCAATCTGCTGCTTCAACTACATCCCGGGGCAGGCGGCGGCCCATTCCGCAGGTGTCAAAATCATACGCAGTGCATCTTGGTGCGTGGAGCTGTAATTGTGGTGGTTTCGCCCTGGACGCCTATTCCAATCACGACGTAACGAGCATTACTGAGCAGCTCCGAGAGTCTACTATATCATCTGAAGGGTTTGGTAGCCTGGGGATGGACGCCCGGCTGGGTTTGCAGGAGGATTTCCCTTGTTGTAAGCACCTTCTCGCGTGCTTGCTGGCCGAGACATGGAGGGGAGCCCCGAGGGGCCATGTTGAAGATAGATATTTAACGAAAGAAGAGTTGGCTGCTATAATCGGAGGTCTCTAACACCCCCATAACACAGCTGTCACAGCTAAGATGCAAATGGAAATGCAAAATATCTATGTCACTTGATATTTTTTGCCTAGCCGTTCGCTATCCTCCACATAGAGAAACCACTGTTTGACTTTATTACTCTAAGCACTCATACGGCTTCTTCCCTGATTTTGAGGCGGCCCCATGCTTGCTACCTCATTTATTATTTCTTCTTAGGCTTTTCTTTATCGCCACCTTCCTTTGCCTCTCCGTTCGCGTTGGCGGCGGTACCATCCTTCTTCTCATCCTTGGTATTAGATTCCTCCTTCTTAGTCTCCTTCTCGTCTTGTTGCTGTCGGTTTTGGATCTTGTTCTCTATTAGATCGTGGAATGCCGTAATGGCACGTATCAGACTGCTGAGATAGATGGCCATCAGCTGGTCGTTGGTCTTGATGCTCATGGCATGTGATAATTCGTGGCTTCCCAACTTGCTATCGTCATCGGGTGTGGACAGATTGGGAAGAAGGTTGAAGACGTCCTGAAGGTTGCCGAGGATCGCATGGTTGACTGGGAGTTGGCCGTCGAGGACTTTCTGCAGGTAGGCTCCGATATCTCTTAATCGGAGATGCAGTCCTTGAAGAGACTGGAGCTGGTTCGTCACGCGAGTGGACAGGGTGCCCACGGCAACGTCGCGGATATCTCTTAGTAGATGCTCGACGCCAATCTCTTCAGCCTCTTCGGCCTCGATAATTGAAGGTGTGTGGACAAATGTTCGAGAAGTGGTGGTGCCATCCTATATGGAGGGGAAGGGATAAGTCAGCTTGGTTTCCTTTGCTCAAGATGCTGGAATATGAACGACGTACATCCTTGATTTCCTCGACCGCAAAATAAGCGTCAGTAGGGACGCCGGATTCCTTGGGTTGAACATCAATGATGACTAGTAAGGGGTTGGGTGTGTATCGTTTGAAGAGCTCGTTGATCTCAAGATCAGAAGCACGAAGCTTGGGTCCGGTATGGTACCAACCCACCAGCTTCTCGCGCGCATTCACTTTCTTGAACATGTCATTCATCGACTCGACGTAGTTGTGGTCCAGGAACCACACTGAAGGGTCCTTCTCGTCCTCCTCGAAGGGAACTGTATGGTAAAGTAAGCTATAAAAAAACGTGGCCTTCCTAGGTTGGAGAATCTCTTCAGATTCCCTACGAAGGGTACGACGTACCTGCAAAACTGTTTGACACCCTCACGTTCTTTCCATCGTTCTGGCCAAGAAGTACACCGACAACTCGTCTCTTGGTCTTGTTCTGGACTGTTCGGTTGTAATGATCGACCGCGGAAAGGAGGACTAGCGGAGCAACGGAGACGTTTCTCGTGACCAGCGAGAGTGTTTCCGCGGTGGTTGTAGGCATTGTAGCGGATGGTAGGAACTGGACCTTTTCAAGCAGCGGATCGGAGGGCTCAGCGCCTGAGAGAGCGAAAAAGGTCGCAGCGGTTGAGGAAGGCGGTGATAGTTTGTGGTCAGCGGCAACGATCGAAAAGGATGCCGATTGGTTTGGAGGTTGTGGCTGGTATCGTCGGTGTTTGTGGTTGTTTAGAATCACCAAGGAAGCAATTAGGTACCTATCCGACTTACGTCGCAGCACACTCCGTCATGCTGGTCGTACCCCTCCACCAAGCTACCTAAACGCGCTAAGCCGCAAAGGGCCAGGATTAACAGAGGCAGGAGACATGAATCACTTTGAAAAAGTAGAAATTTTCTATGAAGAGTGTTAATTAACAGAATCTTTAATAGTTCATAACTAAAGTATTGATATACATTACTTTTCATGAGATTAAACTAGATTGTTTATTTGCTCTTTTGTCCTTTTTTTTTCCTAGTTAATTAAATATTACTTATTCCTAATCCCTGGCAGCTAGGCTAATACAAAAAGGTGCAAAGTACCACATCCAGAAATCATACCTGGCAATTGATTACCTGTCCACGGCAGTCTCAATTCCACGACACGATATGACCTGCACTTCGCAATTGGAGCCGTAATGGAACCTCTACCGAAACTGACACCGGCCAAGGGTGCTCAGTCGATATCGAACAAGGCATCTCCATCGCCCACTTTGGCAAATGTTGTCCGCCGTTTCGCTGTGGACAGCGGCTCAACTTTGTTTGCTACGGCGGTAATGACGGTGCTGATCTTCGGTGGATGCTGCTCCAACGTACGTGCTGCATCTCGATAGCTACATCTGCCTCTTGTCCGGCGAATTAACTTTCTGGCCCGTAGGTATATGCTCTAGAAGCAATCATCAAGTAAGCCTCTTCAACCCACGCCTGTTGACAGTTCCAAAATTTAACTTGTACAGCTTCGAGCCCACGAACGGTATTACTACACGCCCAATTCCATACAAGACTGATCACGCGCATATACTTATCCACGCCACACAGGAACGCTTATAACCTTCGTTCAATTTCTGTTCATCGCCATCACTGGCTATGTAGCGCAATTCGATAAAACGCGTCCACCATTCTTCTTCGCGCCCAACGTCGTCCCGCTTCGCCGATGGCTCGTTAACATCCTGCTGTTCTTTACCATCAATGTGTTGAACAATCATGCATTTAGCTACAACATATCCGTGCCGGTGCATATCATTTTGCGATCTGGGGGTAGCATAACAACTATGGCTGCAGGCTATTTTTGCGGAAAGACATATTCACGGATCCAAGTGTTTGCAGTATTTCTGCTGAGCATTGGCGTCAGTCTGGCCGCCTGGTCAGATTCCAAGGACAAGGTAAACGCTTAAACAGCTTCTATCTAACTTGCTCGTGCTAACCATTCAAGCAGAAAACGAGCGAAGGCAGTGCTGAGCCGGTCTTTAACGTCGGATTCTTGATCATCTTTGTAGCTCAAGTTCTCTCATCTGTTATGGGCCTGTATACCGAAGCAACATATCGCAAGTATGGGCCACAGTGGAAGGAAAACCTCTTCTATGCCCACATCTTGGCACTGCCCCTCTTCTTGCCCTTCATGCCCTCCATGCGACGCAATTTAGTCGAGCTCAGCAAAAGCACTCCTCTTGAGCTAAACATACCATTCGCTTCATCACTGCCGCTCACGCGAGTTCCATCTCAGCTGGCCTATCTGGCAGTCAACGTGTTGACCCAGTATGCTTGTATTCGTGGCGTAAATCTGCTGGCAGCAAACGCCTCGGCGCTCACTGTTACAATAATACTAAGCATTCGAAAACTCATAAGCCTCTTGTTAAGTATTTGGCTCTTTGGCAATACCCTCTCAGTTAATACCTTACTTAGCGCAATTGTGGTATTTGGAGCCGCAGGTATCTACAGCGTGGCCCCAAAGCCTACCCCAAAGCCTGCCGTGGTCGAAGAAAAGAAAAAAGTTTGACATTAGCTGTCAGAGTTGCTTACTGTTGACTTGAGTGTTTTGGGCGTACAGCGTGCATATCTCATCTAGACGAAAGAGATGGTATATAGACGAACGAGCCGTTGTCGTATCTAGATAGAACTTAGAATGGCGTCTTAGAGAGTCTATAAAGAACATACAATTAGCCTTTTGTGTACTCCTCAACGCAGGCAACTTTCCTATTGTTTTTGTCAGTACGAGACATGGACTTTATTGATTCATTTCTCAACAAATTTATCTGTTATCTCGCTTACTATATTTCTTGAGAGCATGAAAATGCCTACATATACTGCTATCTAACATTGCGCGTAAAGAAGTACGTTGTAAGAGTGCATCGTGCAAGCCATGGCCTGTCGCCCATCTCATGCTTAAAGCAAGTAAAGATGCGCTAGACCCAATCTGCACGGTCTAATGCCCGGAATAGGTTTAACCCAACTAGTGCTTCTGTTTGTGCCTGAAAATACCTTGCTGCGGTTCCTCGCTCTAATCCTTTCCGTGTAACCTTAAAATAATCAGCATCGGACTGTTGTTCTGATTGTGCCTTTTTAGGCATTCTGATTCTCCCATCATTGCTGGAGAGTTTATGTACTATGATAATACACTGAAGCCATGGCTGGTAAGTAATTACCAGGGATGTGCGCTTGGAATGTCTGGCGAGCTTGGCTGGACTCCATCCATTAGGCTGTATTCTTATCCCACCTAACAAAGCGGGCGTCACATCAGATCTTTTCCCCTCTTGTTTTGACGATTTAATGGTCCTCGCTTTGCTTGCTTAAACTCCAATAACTGCTGTTCCTAATTTCTCTCCTTTAGACCACGCATTATACAGTGGCAGCATGTCACTCCCGGTACGTACCAGGGATGAAGGCGACGACGAAGCTATACAGAGCCCGGCTACTACCGGCTTGATCGATCCTGAAGACCATTCAGAGCCACTCGCGAACCACGAGGAAACTCTCCAAGATGGAATGCTGCTGCGCGATCTCCCAGAGCGCACGACCTTTTATGATCCAGTTGCAGAGCTTCATATGACCCAAACGGATGCAAAATTGTTCTATCAGAGGAGCAAGATTGATACGCGGAAGGGAACTTCTCCCTGGCCGCAGTCAACTCCCTTTGGAAGTCCACAAATTCCTTCAGGCTCATACCCGGCCACCGAGTACGGGCTCGATTCCCTAGTCCTCGACACCGATGGTGACTAGTCAATCCGCCCGCGAAATATACCAAAAGCGGATTGCTAACTAAAGTGCTAGACAAGCCAGAAATCGTAGACACCCCTGCCAGTCTCTTTGGGTCGACAGGCCCGTCTAATGCGTCGTATCCTAAGCCCAGTGACCCCACCAGTCAGGCCTTCAACGATGCAAGACTTACCAATGAGCCTTCTGTTGGCTTGCCAGGGAATGGTCTTTTTGATACTGAGCCTCACATAACAGCTGAGCTCAGTGCTATTGCCAAGCAAATTCATGGAATACTTGACGTAAGACGCAAGTACATCGCTCTTTCGGCTCAGGGGCCAAATGACAATCCTAGAGATGACCCTAGCTGGGATATATATCCTCCTCCTCCCGATCCTGCATGGATTCAAAGTCATGGTCATGGCCGTGGCACCGATGAGACCGGGAAGCAAGGCGTGGACTCTTCTGCCAATGCGCAGGAGCGAAAAAGGCCAACTCGAAAGAGAAAGCCCGGCCAAGACATTGGGGATGACTTCTGCTTGGAAGATTTGCTACCCTTGCCGGAAAGTGGCGACATGACTTTCGAGCTCGACAGCGAAGGTATTTATCAAGTTTTTGACAGGTCGACCAGCAAAATGCCCGCTATACGAGTACCTACGATCCGAGAATTCTATATGGACTTGGAAGAAATCCTCGCAGTTTCGTCTGATGGTCCAAGCAAAAGCTTTGCTTTCCGCCGGCTTCAGTATCTGGAAGGAAAGTTCAATCTCTATGTTCTCCTTAATGAATACCAAGAGACTGCGGACAGCAAAAAGGTGCCACATCGAGACTTCTACAACGTTAGAAAGGTGGATACGCACGTTCACCACTCTGCTTGTATGAACCAGAAGCACCTCTTGCGGTTTATCAAGAGTAAAATGAAGAAATACCCAAACGAAGTTGTGCTCTTCCGAGATGGAAAGCATCTCACTTTGGCAGAGGTATTTGCCAGTATCAATCTAACAGCGTATGATCTGAGTATAGACACGCTTGACATGCATGTAAGTTGCGGCTCATGTAGCCAGCACAGACTTTGTGGCACAAAAGAATGCTAACCAAACAGGCGCATACCGACTCGTTCCATCGTTTTGATAAATTCAATCTCAAATACAACCCTATCGGCGAGTCACGTCTCAGGACAATATTTCTTAAGACGGACAATTTCATCCATGGACGCTACTTGGCTGAGATTACCAAAGAAGTCATCTCTGATTTGGAGTCCAGCAAATATCAGATGGTAGAGTGGCGCATATCTATCTACGGCAAGTCTATAGACGAATGGGATAAGCTTGCAGCATGGGTCGTGGATAACAAGCTCTTTTCCCACAACGTTCGCTGGCTGATCCAGATCCCTCGCCTCTACGACATCTACAAAGCCAGCGGTTTAATGGATACTTTTGAGCAAATCATCAAGAATGTGTTTCAACCTCTGTTTGAAGTCACAAGGGATCCATCTTCTCATCCAAAGCTACACATATTTCTCCAGAGAGTCATTGGCTTCGACAGCGTGGACGATGAAAGCAAAACCGAAAGGCGGCTCTTTAGAAAGTTTCCGGTTCCCAGAGCCTGGGATACAAAGCAGAACCCTCCGTATAGCTACTGGATATATTTCTTATTTGCTAATATGACCTCGTTGAATCACTTCCGAAAGAGTCGCGGTTACAATACGTTCGTCCTACGACCTCATTGCGGAGAGGCAGGCGATAGCGAGCATTTGGCTGTGGCTGCATTGTGCTGCCATAGTATTAGTCACGGATTGTTATTGCGGAAAGTTCCCTTGCTACAATATATCTTCTATTTGGATCAAATTGGTATCGCAATGTCGCCGCTAAGTAATAACGCCTTGTTCTTGGCCTACGAACGAAACCCGTTCCATCAGTATTTCAGACGGGGCCTAAATGTCTCATTATCCACGGATGATCCGCTACAATTTGCTTTTACCAAAGAGCCTTTGATAGAGGAGTATGCCGTGGCTGCGCAGATCTACAAGCTGAGCCCCGTCGATATGTGCGAGTTGGCAAAGAATTCGGTGAAGCAGAGCGGTTATGAGAAGGCCATCAAGCAACAGTGGCTGGGTCAAGATTTCGAAAAGCCTGGCAAAGAGGGGAACAAGATGGTGAAGACAAACGTGCCCGATCGCAGAGAAGAGTTTCGATACCATACGCTCGTGCAGGAAAGAGATGTGTAAGCAATCATTGTTCCCTATACCCTTATCTCATGCCCCCTTCTTCTTTCACTTATACGTATATACTAAATCACAATTCAGTTTGACCCGATATCTCGCATTTAATGAACAGGTATTAAATAGCATGGCAGCAAGCGTTCAGGGACTAGAGGCGCAGGAAAACAAGAAGCCCACTTCTTCAGTCGCGCATTCAGTCGCCGAGCATATGGATGCAATTCCAGAAGGGCATGCGCCATCTATTGAGGCTCATACTGGAGAGCCACATAGCCACGTATCTGGCAACGATCCCATGATGTTTCCTGGGATCCTTGCTAGAGAGCACCGTAATAACAGTTCAAGAAACCTGGCTCAAAGTGGATAGCAGGACTTAAATAGCGTTTCAAGTATAGGATAGATTAATGAAGCCATCAAGAGCAGCAAAAAGGCTATACAGTAAATGCCCACAGTGCTGGAATAGCACACCATTTCATGGTTCCTCGTATATGTGTACGTCGATTTTTCAAAATGATTCAATGAACTTTTTTTTTTAACCGCCGTTTCATTCCACTTGAAAATATGGAGATTCTTAAAGAATTCCAAATGACTCACATTGAACGAGCTTCATGCCACCCAGAGCATAAATAATCTCAGCATCACCAGCTTCCCCACAGCGCTAGTTGAGCTTCCACCACTCACTATTACGACCGCCGTACCTCCTCCAAGGCTCAAAAACCCTCTTCTCTCAACCAACGATACCGAAACTGCCCTGGTTCCACGCAGTACAAAGCAACACAGATAATCTCTTTATTCAGATACAGTATTACTATCAGAGGCTCATCTACAAAAGCAACGAAAATGAATCCTCAGACCACCCGCCGCCCGATCCAGAAAGTCTCAACGGCCGTTGCTAAATGCTCTGTTGAGGTGCGTTTAGAAGGAATTGCTTTGTGATTTTGCCAACAATTGGCTGATGCTAACTAAAATGATGAATCTCCATAGGCGACGGCATACGGGAAATGCATCGTGGCAGATTATAACGACGTAACCAAGGACAAGTGCGCTCGGGAATTCCTGAGATTAAAAGATTGCTATCTGGTTAGATACTCTCCAGTCTTCGCCCTATGCTTTTATTTTTCTCCTCGCGCCTATGAGACTAACAAGACTTCTTAAATCTTAGGCAGCAATGAAGAAAGTGTAATCATGACAGTGAATCCTTACAACTGATTAATCGTTTAATGCGTACAATTGTATTTAGCAGGAATTTTACATTTATTTATTGTTTATTTATTTTTAATCTCATTCTAATTTCGAGTATATTGGACTCTAGTTATCAGCTTCGCTTTTTAAAGTTTTACAAGACGAAGCAACAGAATGGCCTGCTGAATCTCTTGCTCTTCTTCCGCGATGAGCTCGCCAGTCGCTCCCTCCTCGCGCTTCTCGACAGGTCGTCGAAGAACCTTCTCAAAAGTAGCCGTCTGTGACACCATTACATCTGCCAAACCAAGATTCTCAGGGTCAGACACGACCTGATACTCCATCTTGACGTCATCAGTGGGTTGCAGGCCGGCCTTCTTGCGCAGACGCTGCACCCGGTTGACAATCTCTCTGGCCAGTCCTTCTTGAGCCAGCTCCGGGTAGATCTCAGAATCCAAAATGGTTAATAATGCGCCGTCGGTGTTAATTTCCAGCTTCTTGGAGGCCTCATCCTCCTTTACACTTCTGCGCACAACAAGGTCGCCTTCTTCCAAGGGGATGCCATCGACAAGGATCTTCTTGTCAATGAGATAGCTCTGGACTTGCTCGCTGGTCAAGCTAGGCAATGCCTTCTTGACTCGAGCCATGTCTTTCTTGAGCTTCTTACCAAGAACCGGCCAATCAGCGGTCACGCTATACTGGACATTGTACTTGGCCTCATCCGAAGAGAGCACCAAATCTCGAACGTTCAATTCTTCAGTGATGTAAGATTCAAGTGACTTGATATCCTCAAGGTACTGGTTGTCATGGTGGATGACAACCAAGGTTCGAAGTGGTGTCTTAAGACCAATAGTCCTGCGCTCACGGGAAACACGAGCCAGCTCAATGACCCGTTGCATTCTTGATACTCGTCGCTCAACTTCAACGTCGAATAGCTCTTCTTTGACTTCCGGGAAAGGCAGGAAATGAACACTTCGAGGGTCCTCGGCCTGCAACTCCTTCGGAATATGTGGAAGGAGCTTCTGATAGATGGTGTCGGACAGGAAGGGAGTGAAGGGAGCCAGTCCTCTGCACAGAGTGAAGAGGACATCAAACAGAGCGTTAAGCGCATGCAGGGTATCGTTCAATCCATTCTCTCCCTTCAACCTGCGTCGGTTGAATCTGATGTACCAGTTGGTCGTATTATCAATGAGCTCAAGAAGTCGAGGGACCACAGTATACAGTCGGTATCCTGGGATGGGTGTTAGTCCTGGCTTTATAACACTGGGGATATTAGGGGATATAAGCCTTGTAGCATCCAAATCACATACCTTTCATCTCCTCGTTGACAAATTGCAGCAGGCTCTGGCAGCTGGCCAGAATCCATTTGTCCATCACGTTTGTGTTTGTAGTCTCCAGTCCAACGTTCCACATATAGTCAACGCCCTCAACCTTCTTCAAAAGCGCAACTTGGCCTTCGAAGAACTTGTAGCTGTTCCAAAGTGGCAAAAGTACCTTTTGGACAACTTCTCTCACTCCGCTCTCCTTGAATCTCAGTGGCTCTGCTCGCACAACAGGAGAGTTGATAAGGTAGAGCCGCAGGGCATCCGATCCGAACTTCTGCATCACTAGAGCTGGGTCTGGGTAGTTCTTCAACCGTTTTGACATCTTCTTTCCATCTTCTGCCAGAACGATACCGTTCACCACACAGTTCTTGAAAGGCGAAGTGCCGAACAAGTGTGTTCCCAGAACCAATAGGGTATAGAACCAGCCTCGCGTCTGATCCAGACCCTCAGCGATGAAGTCACCAGGGAACGAGTTCTTGAATTTCTCAACGTTCTCAAAAGGATAGTGTTGACTAGCATAGGGCATGCTGCCAGACTCGAACCAACAGTCAAAGACCTCTGTAACACGCTTCAGGGTGCCCTTACCCTTCTTGCTGGGAATGGTGATGTGGTCAATCTTGTCTCTGTGAATGTCGGACAGATCTCCAGTGTAGCCACTGAGCTCTCGAAGTTCCTCAATGCTTCCCACGCAGACGCGCTCCTCCATATCGTCGGAAACCCAGAGCGGAATGGGAGTTCCCCAGTATCGGTTTCTTCCAACATTCCAATCTCTGGCATTTTGAATCCAGCTGGCAAAACGGCGTTCCTTGACAAATGATGGAACCCAGTGAGAGTCTTCAATGTTCTTAAGCATGCTTGGGATGATTTCTGGAATGCGAATGAACCAGGAGGGCACGGCTCTGTAGATAAGGGGAGTATCAGAACGGGGGCACATGGGATAAGAGTGGCGAAGTTGAGATTCGACAACCAATCGCCCGGTCTTCTTGAGGTGCTTGATGATGTGCTTGTCGGCCTCCTTGACGTGCATGCCGGCGAATTCGGGAACCTTATCAGTAAAGTGTCCAGTTTCATTAATCGGATCCGGAGGAGGGCGGTTTTCATTGATAATGCCGTTCTCAATTGCCACGTTGTAATCGTCCTCACCGAAAGCTGGGGCTTGGTGAACAACTCCCACACCGCTGTCCGATGTGACATAGGTAGCATTCAGGACTCTGAATCCAACATCTTTGAATTCTTCATAGAAGTAGTCAAACAATGGCTCATATCTCCATCCAAGCATTTCCGATCCCTTAATGGTGCCAATCTTTTTGAAGTCAGCTTTCTTAGGATCCTTGTACAGAGTTCCAAGCAAGTTCTCGAGAATGATGTAGGTCTTTCCAGACTTGCCATCCTTGATCTTGAGATATTCAAAGTCAGGATGCGCGGCCAGCCCAAGGTGCATTGGCAGTGTCCAGGGAGTGGTTGTCCATGCCAAAAGATGAGTGTCCGGGTCATCCAGCAGTGGGAATGATACGACGACCGCTGGATCCGTCACATCCTGGTAGTTCTGGTTGGCTTCGAAGTTACTCAGGGCAGTCGTCAACACCGTAGAGTAGGGCATAACTCGGGCACCCTGATACACCTGCTCCTTGTCATGAAGTTGCTTGAACACCCACCACAACGATTCCATGAATTTCGGGTCCATGGTCTGTAAGTGTATATTAGTGATAGTCCTCGTAGGTTAAAGACCAGAGAAGAGTTTGGAGATTGTCTAACCTTGTAATCGTTGTCAAAATCAATCCAGCGTCCGAGGCGCTCAATCGTCGTCCTCCATTCCGCAGCGTAGCGCATGACAATGGCGCGGCACTCCTCATTGTATTTTGCAATTCCAATCTTCTCCACAGCAGCTTTTCCAGAAATACCCAGCTTCTTATCGATCTCGTGTTCGATAGGCAGTCCATGAGTATCCCATCCAAATCTTCGCTCGACATGGTAGCCCTTCATGGACCAGTATCGAGGGATGATATCCTTGATGGTGGACGCCAGCAGATGGCCATAATGGGGAAGGCCTGTAGCGAATGGAGGACCATCGTAGAAGGTGTAAGGTGGGCGACCAGCAGACAATTCGAGCTACAGGATATGTCGGTCAGAATGCGCTTCAAGCAGCAGAAAACAAATTCTATATTTGACATACCTGACGATGGAAAGCGTTGATGGAGCGCCACCGCTCGAGGACAGCCTCCTCTTCCTTAGGAAAATCGATAGACATGATGCTCGAGTCTCTCTCTCTCTCTCTCTCTCGCCAATAAACAAACTGGATGGAAGAGGGAGACAAATCCAGGGAATTTGCCAAGCGGAAGAGAAGATTCAACACCTAGGACTCACAAGGTTTGAAATTCGGCCCGGGTGAGTCAAAAGTTCAAATGGAGGGGCTTTGTAACAGCCCCTCATTATTCCTCAGAGGGTAAGTGGGGTGTGTGGTCACTAAATACCCTTCCAGAGGCTATAAAACCTGCGCACTAACACGAGAACAGCAGCATAAGCTGCGGAGTCTAAGCCTTATAGAGCACCACTGAGTATCGTGCTCGATGCACCTGATAGGCCGAAATCCGGTGCAGGTACTTCGTATACGCAGAGCAAGAGGCGCGCTGACGCATCTCAGTTGACATCCCTATTCACAGCTTGTCACCTTGGGCGGAGCGCCCTGGAAACAGAGCAAGCGGATCACGAATCGCGCCTCCGGCAGGGCTTTTAGGCGGCCGATGTGAGACGGAGGGTTATGTCTAGAGGCATCTGTTTAGACAAATAGAGAGAGAGAGAGACGACCAGTCCTTCGCCAGTTCACAGCCGTACCACCCCAACCATGTCTTTCTTGTTCGGGAGAGGCAGATCGCGGGCTGCGGCCGATCTCCCTAGGCAAGCCCGAGAGCATATCCTGAAGCTTGAAAGCCCTAACGGGGTCTCCAAGGTACGCAGCAGAATCCCACGACGGCCGAGGCGCTGCTTCTAACACGACCACAACCAGGCCGAAGAGCTTGCTCGCGTGCTCAACCAGATGAAGGTCGCTCTCCAAGGCACTCAAGGTACTCACTCCCTGGAATTGATGACCCCCTCTCTTCCATTCCACTTGTCCTCAGCCTAGCCATCTGGGTGCATTAACACTAGCTTAAGAAACTGAGAGCTCACCCGAGCAGATCTATCAGCTTGTCACCGCTTTGATAGACGAGGACCTGCTCCACCTCCTCGCTACCAACCTCTATCGCCTACCGTTTGAATCGCGAAAGGATACCCAAGTCATCTTCTCCTATGTATTTCGCTTCCGGCCCGCGGCGGCAGCTCCAAAAAGCGACCCCATCGCCCTATCATACGTGGTGTGCAACAGACCACAAGTTCTAGTCGAGCTCTGTCGCGCCTACGACCACAAAGAGAGCGCCACTCCGGCGGGATCGGTCCTTCGAGAGCTTCTCAAAAACGAAGCTGCGGCGGCCATCATCCTGTACGACGACGGCGATGAACCTGGATCCAGCTGTAAGGGTCTCGCCGCCATTGATCGCAACCGACCCCAGAGCGGCCGAGGCGTCTTCTGGAGATTTTTCGACTGGATCAACAAGAGCTCCTTTGAAGTTGCTGCGGATGCGTTTACGACCTTTCGGGTGGGGAAAACCATGCTACAACATAGAAGAATTCTTTTGAAACGGAATGTTCTAACTGTGACATAGGAGCTCTTAACACGGCACAAAGATTTGATTCCGAAATATCTCTCCACCAACTTCGACCTCTTCTTTGATAAATACAACAATACCCTGGTGCAGTCGAACAGCTATGTCACCAAACGACAGTCTATCAAACTCCTTGGCGAGCTCCTGCTGGACCGGTCCAACTACAGCGTCATGACGGCGTATGTCGACAGCGGCGAGCACTTGAAAATATGCATGAACCTTCTCCGGGACGATAGAAAAATGGTCCAGTACGAAGGGTTTCACGTGTTCAAGGTGTTCGTTGCGAACCCTCATAAATCCATCGCCGTTCAAAAGATATTGCTCATGAACCGCGAGAAGCTCTTAACTTTCCTCGCGCATTTCCTCGAGGATCGAACTGATGACGAACAATTTATTGATGAACGAGAATTTTTGATTAAGCAAATTCGTAATATGCCATCGACCCCTGTGGTCTCTCAACGCTCCGTTAGCGCATCATAGAGCATCTCGATTCGTTGAAAGAGCGTGCATAGTTAGAAGTGTCGTCATTAAGCGTCTTGCTGGCCATCCATCCTCTTAACCTTTTTTTTTTTTTTTTTTTTTTTTTTTTTTTTAATTCTGCTCTCAGTCTTCATTTTGTATTGGAGTTTATTAATACCGTGGAGTTTAGGGCCACATCAAATCATCTGCGGGTCAAGGCATGCCATTATGAAAGATAATATTACAAATTGATTCAGAGTGCAGGCAATAATTTCGCTGGATAAATTCCGCACGCCAGGTGGCCCCTTTATTTAAATTGTAGCTTTCCGAGCAACAGATCATGACTTGCTGCTGTGATAACTTTCACTTCCCCCTCCCCCTTTCCTCTTCTTTCCATTTCTCATCCCACTCATCAACGATGACGTCCAGTTTCATCTCGGATCATTACACAGAGTGGGAGATGGAGTGTCTCATCGCTGCCTAGAGAGTAAAACATTGACACTCTCCCTTGCGTTCTGGCTATTCCATACACTGTTGTTTCCGCCCCGCCGCCATTCATCCCCAGCAACGTTTTCAGCATCGCTTGCTGCTTCTCCCATGATTATCTCGAGGTCGCGTTTTTGTGAGCTGAGCCAGCTCTTGACAAAGTTAGCTGGATCTTCGCTCAGCGATGTGAAGAATGAATGTTTGGCTTTGGACATGGAAATTGCTTGCACAAGCCTTGCCAGCTGCTCATCTAGCGCGGTAACCTGCTTCAATGTGGTTGCGTATTGGGGGTTATTCAATATCGGGCGCAAGTTAGACTTGGCTGGATCCTCCACCAATACCTGGACGTCATAAACAGTAGGCTGGGGATTTCTGTGGTATTCTTCGTCCACTCGAATTGTGTATTGGAGAGATATTGGAGGCAACGGGCGAAGATGTGGCATTACATATTCACTGAGCATCGGTATAATACCAGAATCTCGTCCAAGAACCTAAAATCAGTTAGTAATCGCAAAAGGAATATTAGAAGAAGGCGTAAATACCAACCTTTTTCAAATAGGCATCGCATCGAAAATTACGCCTTTCTTCATCCTCTTGAAGCCCTGAGAGCCTTATATATTCCCATAAGGCCATAACAGCCTCATGTTGCGTCGCCTCGGTCATATCAACTACTTGCGCCAGCTCAGGGCTTAGCTGATATCGCTCGGGTGACTCGTGTCTCTGTAACTTGACCGTGATGTTGATATTCTCGTCGCCATTGCGCTTGAAAGTAAACTCGTCAAAGTCGCCATCGGCTGAGGCTGCTTGGTTGTGCGATCCTTCTGGTCTCCTCCATTCTACCGTGTGTTCAGCACCATTACGGAACCGGGAGTGGTCGAAATCTATAGAAATGGATTGGAAGAAGTGCGAAAATCGGTGCTTCTTTTGATTCGTCTCTGTGCCGATGGGCTTGTCATCTGACCGATCGCTCTTTGGTTGGTCGACCACGCTATCGTCCTCATCTAAAAGGTAGCCCTCAATCTTCACTCGATAGGATGCCTCCATAGCCGGAGTGAAGTCAAAAGAATCCGCATTGAGACTCTCTCCCTGCCAGATTTGATCTTCGGTGGTGTTGCTAATCCAGATTCGCAGCGTTTTCCGCAACTAAGAAAATGTCAGTTAGACTGCACAAAGTTCGAGACAAGCAGCGAAGAGCGGTAAAAAATGGTGACCTTTGAGCTTCGCTTTGCATCATCAAGCACATCCAGTCTCTTTCGCGTTATCGTAGCGTCAATCAACCGTTCAATCTCTCTCAACTCGACGTATCGCTTGACACCATCGGGATCGATGATACAATCCTCCACGCCATCAGGAATATTTTTGTCTGTCGGCTTGCGGCTCCTTCGCTTCGCCAGTTCACTAGCGTGGGCCTGTGCCTGTTGTTGTTGCGCAATCTGCGCCTGTGTCAGAGGAACAGAAGGATGCGGCCCAGACGACATCATGGGTCCTGAGCTGGTTAGACGAAATGCGATTTTGGCGTCTAGGCTTTGGAAATCATACCAATCCCTCCCCGCCGCTGGTTTGGAGGATGCGGCGACCGCTGTGGTGCCTGCTGGGGATACGCGCGGTATTGTGACTGCATTTTGGGCTGAATTCGCAGTGTGACGGGCACTCTTGGGCCAAAAGCAATTGAGACTCGCTCACGTTGGCGCAAAGTGATACCGCGTCGTGACTGTTACGATGCGAGTCACGTGCAAGCGCTAATCAAGCCAGCAAACGACCCATTGCTAGCGTGACGGAAGTGCTCTATACCTTGTCTCACTAAGATACTTACATAGTATAACACAGGCTATTGTACGTACTAGAAACATTCTGCATACATCAAAATCCAATTCGCAGCAAAACTGAGAGCCATCAGGTACACACGTGGAGTCGCACAGAGCCTCTACAGCTGTCTTCTTCTCCTTTTTTTTTTTTCTAGTCATATGAAAACGAAGGTTTTTTTTTTATCTAAGTAAATCCAAGGGCAAGGTTACCACAATTGTCAGTTTTTGAAAAAAAAACCATCGCTTCCTTTACTTTACAGTTCGTAACGATTTCCCCCATACTGTAAACACCCTAATAGAATATAAACTACCATCGTTCGATTACAGAGGCAGCATTAAATTCTATTGCTCTGCACGTTGAAGATGTTTTGGGAAATAACATGAGAAAAGCATGGTAGTCAATTCCGGATCCTGCATGTCTCCTTATATACTGCTAGTAATTCTTTATGTACAGATTCGTATAAATCGAAGGGCAACTATTTACTCAAAAATAACGCTCCCTGCATAATCGTTTCGCATGACGTGTGTGAAATGTTGGTACAACCATAGGTGAAGTAAAACAAAGAAAGAAGAGAAAGATCTCTAGTTAAGACCGTTACGGATGTTATCATACTGAGAGTTGGGGTAGCTCAGCAAGTTCTGAGTGGAGTCCAGGCTTCCCAGAGCTCTGTGGCTTGTTCCGATCAAGGAGTCGGAGCCCTTCTTGTCAGCAGAAGCTTCCCAGAACATGCTGCCTCCCAGGCCGAGGTTCTTGAGGTAAGAGACCTTGGTGTTGATCATGTCAGGGGTATCGAAAGAGATGAGCTCCTTGCTGCTGGGGTCATAGCTGTAGTATGCCTGTGCGACAGAGTCATATTGAACTGTAGCGCCGGACTTCGGAAGAACCTTGTAGTCCCAGATACCGTTCTCCCAGCTTCCAGATCCAATCCCACTGTAGGTCTGGCCAATGCCCCCGGTGCTCTCGAAAGATCGGCCATAGATGGGCATACCGAGAACGATCTTGCTTGCGGGAACGCCTCCCTTGATGTAGTCCTTGATGGCCTGATCGGTGTTGTATGGTGAAGAGTTGGGGTTGGACGGGTTGGCAAACAAGTTGGCATCGTGTCCGGAGTAGCTGCTCCAAGAACCAGCATAGTCATAGGCCATGAGGTTGACATAGTCGAGAACTTGGCCAAGGTCGGACATGTGGAGGAAAGAGTAGTGCTCTGGGCCAGCAGGGGCAGCAATGGAGAGAAGGAAGTGGTAGCCTGGCGCGTATTGTGCAGCATAGGCATCTAGCTGAGATCGGATCTCCTTGAGCAGAAGAATCATGTTGGTGGCCTGGGTATCATCGGCAGGGTACTCCCAATCGACGTCAATACCATCGAAACCCCAGTCCTTCATGAAGGTGATGGCAGTCTTGGCAAAGTTCTTGCGGTTGGCATCGGTGCTTGCTGCCGAAGGGAAGTTGGTGGACCAGGTCCAGCCACCGATAGAAAGCATAACCTTCAAGTTGCGGTTGGCCTTCTTCAGCTTGAACAGCTGCTTCACACAGCCGTACGCATTGTTACCGACGTCATTCCAGGCTGTTGTAGATGTTAGTATGCCTGCAGAGCTCAAAAACGGGAAATCAAAGGGAGTAGGGCTATCATACAATCGTCGGAATAGTGCTTCTGATAATCGGCGTAGGCATCTCCAGAGACGCTATAAGTGAAAAGGTTAGCAGTTGAGTATAAGAATTGGAATGTCTTGGCTTCTTCTTCAAAACTTACACAGTGCCATCTGCTTGGAAGTTCATGAACGAGTAGATGACATGAGTGATGTCCGACGCAACCAGGTCCTGAGGCTGGAAGTTGCGGCCGTAGATACCCCTTGAATCACCAATAGTTAGCCCTGATTTTCATGACATTAAAGTAGCTTCACTCACCAGTTGGTGAAGTAGACGGCGTTGGCGTATCCACTGGCTCGCTTCTCAACGGAGACGTCGTTTGCAGTTACGGGAGATGCAGAGGTGAGAGTGGCCTGCAGCGCAGCAAGCAGGGCCACGGATTTTCCGAGGAAACCCAACATGATGAAGTAGATATCTGAGATTCAGCAAAGTGTGTCAAGAGATGCTTTGAAAGGAAGAAGTTGCTGCTGAATGGAGCTCTCCAAGTTGCTGCTGCTGGATGGAATTTTCATCCGAAGTGCTGGAAGGATATGCAGCATATTTATAAGTCAATGTGGACCCTCCTATTGTTCGACGACTTCTGAAGTTGACTTATGAAGCTTCCCTTTCGGGCTCTTAGCACGAGCAGGTATGTAACCCATGCTTTGCCAATATAGTCAATCGCAACGTTATGCTCACTTCTGCTCTAGAATAGTGCCATCGTGCAAGAGCTTGTGGCCCCTGTCCCGTGCCCAAGGCTCGGCGGCTGTCGACTCGTAGAATTCCTAAATTCCCCAGATTCAGAAGATAAGCATATCCAGGGGATGCCCCGGCGCAATATCACTGAACTATGCCGCACTCTGCCAAGTCTAGCAACGTTGCTGGTGGTGACATTTCTCCGATATGCTTATACTGTAGTAGAGGACACCCGACTTCCCGGGGGAAAGGGAATGTCTCAGGGGCCCGGATCCCAGGCGCGAAGCGAAGCGCCAGGGCATTCCAAGAAGTCACAGCTTGCGAGAGGCTGTCCATGCGCCTGATCGGCTGCCAGCTGCAGATGCCGATTGCCTTGCCTTGCCTGTGCACCTGGTGATGCGCCTCGCAGCCGCCATGATGTGCGTCTTCGCCTAGGATTCATCGCGATTCGCGAGCGCAGCGAGAATCTCCAAGATTGAATCGCCTACAACGTGGTATCCTGACCTCTGATATCGCCGCTGCCCATTCCGCCGCTCCGTTATCCTCTCAAGCGTGAGCGTGAGCGTGATCCATCAACCATGGGTCCACCGCCGCCATACTGCAAGTACAAGTAGATGAGGTTCGTCCAAGCCGCGCCAGGACGCCACCAGTTTTCCTTTTTTGGCAGGAGATAAAAGAGCACTGCGAGACCTGCCTGGATAAAGGCCTGAGGCTAAGGAACCAGACCCCTGTCGCAGGTTCCCATCTTGTATAGAGGCAGTCTATAGGCTTACGTTAGTAGCCTTATCAAAGGTGCTGTTTCTGCTATACCCCGGAGAGGAAGCGGCCAATGCGGCTACGTGGGGGAGAAATCAGAGCGGGCGCCTACGAAGAAGAAGGAGGGACTTTGGGCCGCAGTCAACGTGATCACCTCACAAAAGCCTCATGGGGAGCTCTGCAGGAACGTAGAGACAGCGCCTTGAGCATCGCTGTGAATGCCTAAGCTATGGACATAGGCGCCTTAACAGAAGGGTTTTATGTGGGGGGGATTTCACAACATGTGCCGGACCCAGATGTGGCACTATACCTTGATTCTGTATGCCCAAACCGCCTAGACATATAGTATTATTGCTGCTACTACTACTAGGCAGGTAGGTACTTTTTTGCTTGCCTATTTAATGCTCCCAACAAGCTTCATGGCCCTGGAAAGCAGCAATATTCAGGATAGCCTCTAGCTTTTACAGGTGGGGGGAGTGAAACAGCACCTGGTCTTTTTTAGCTATCAGGTCCTGGCAAGCGTTGGTATGGGAATGGGGGAGCACAGAGGATGACCCAGCCTAAAGGGGCCGAATTAGCTACGTGGTTTAACTGACAAGCGGTAGTCTGGCTAAATTGCTGTTACCTACCAAATAGGGAATCGTCGTCGCCAAACGAGTTGCTTGCCTGCGTCAGGCGGAAGTATAAGTGGCGGCCGGCGTGAATTTAAATGCGATATAAGCTAGTAATTAAGGTAAACATTATGCTCTTACACGTTAACATAGCCTTCAAGTGGTGAGCTAATTAGCCGTTATGCAACCCTGCAATCACCACACGGTCCTACTATTTAACCCATTGCTGAGAAACTCAGCAACACTGGATTGGGTACGTATACAGCCTACATGTTACCTGGGTAGTAGCAGTGATGGTGGTGGTGGTGGTGGTGGCGGCGCGGTTGTAGTATCGCTACTATACCACCTGTTGCTATCTATTTTCCATAAAATCATACTAGGTAGTTGATAGAGTCTTGGCCTTTCTGTTCGTAAAGTCCACCGTATAGTCAGTCCATACCTCTAGGTAGGTAACCCTTCTTACGATGACCAATTATACATACCACCGTCCAAGCAGTAGATAGTGGAACTGATTATTTATCAGCCTACCAAAGTTGCCAAGGTGCCTACCTGGATATCTTGGTGGCAGTAGAGGTAATTGGATCAGGTAGTAAGCACGCCTACCTACCTAGGTAGGTATGTCCTCACGCGTGCCCAGATCCTAATGCTACTACCTACTGGCCTTAAAGTGTTACACACGTGCTTGTATCTATCTGCAACCACTTACCTTCCCGTTCTCAGCTAGCATAAAACACCAGACACTAACTTTACAAGCGTATCCCTACAACACCGAGATAATATATCGAAAGGAAAGCGCTTGTGCGGCAGTCGTCAACAACAAAATCGAGCAACAGCTCATATGATGCTTAGTAGCTGTCAAAGCGGGCAAGAAGAGCATACGCCATGCCTGACTTTATCTTGCCAGCAACAACCATGTTCCTCCTTGGCCGTGAGGCTTCTCTCCCTCTCCCTATAATCATTTCACCACCAAGTATCAAGGTAAGGTATCTGTAGCTCTCGTGGCTGCAATGTTGAATTAACTGGTGGTCGGCTGGGCGATCAGAGCATCACACAGTCTTGTATTATTACGGAATTAACTGCTAGGTATTCAGTGAGATAGTTCCTTGGTGCCGAGGGCATTCGCGACAATCACGTCCATGTGTCGTCAATTAGGCAACAGCATTTGCACAAGCCTGCCTTTGCCTAGCTAGAGCGATTCAGGAACCGCAGTGAGTGGGCCAATCGGCAGTGCTTGGCTCAGGCAATGACTTCTTCATCGGCCCTCGAGTTAATGACGAATAATGCGGTCTATACTCGGCATGAAGGACAGAATCCAACAAATGTCACCTGCCTATTTCCCAGATCTGACTCTGGATATGGATCAATAGATGGAGGTTCTGCGGATTCACCAATCTCGCCACATCACTCTAGGGGCAATTTCGTTTTGCATAATGATGAGTATGGAATTGGATCACATCATAGCTCAGGAATATCAGCTGAGAGATCCGAGGAAGAGGCTCCATGTGCTACACCAGAACAACTACCGAAGCGATCTCAGGCCTCGCGCTCAGGCCTAGCACTTCATCGCCCATTCTTTGCGTGGAAGCCGCAGCACTTGAATCCGGCATCCGGGAGCAAAGCTGCCACGAGCACCCTCCCCTTTCGACAGAAATGTGGCGGTAGAGGCCTTCGTACGCCAGACAGATTTGTCCCTCGGCGTGACAGCGATGAGCCCAGCAGGCAGGTGTATCAAACAACAAAGGCTCCTCAAGACCTCTCGTCGACCGAGAAGTTGCTGAGAAGGAAGAGGGCCCCTTTGACTCCATTCACAACGCCTCCACATCCTCGACGCCCTCAAACACGTGTCTCTGACGAAACTCGGGCAGCATTGGCTAGTCAGCCCCAAGGCCGAGGTTTGTCCAACTCCCCAAAAAGGGGGTGGAAGGTAGAGCTGTGGAGGCTGGTTTGCTGATCGAGACTAGTAGCGAGGAGCCCTTCTACACGCATCTACTCGACTACGAGACAGCCAAGCCAAGGGAATGTATGGATAGTAGGCGGCCTGGCTCCTGGGACAGAGACGGTGGAAATAGATCGTAACCGTCGTCGGCCAGCCCGAAGTAGCACATCGGCTCGTCTCTTCACCATGTCTGTGAATATAACAAGACCCAGCCGCTGTGAAGATGATTCGCATTTTTACCACGGCCGTGTTGCATCTGCGCTAAGGATTGACCGCATTCGTCGAGTACTAGACTTTACCTGCCGCCAGCCTGCTGCCCCTGATTTTCCCATTCGCACAATGTCAATGCTAGCAGACCTGGAGCATGCTTCTTGGACAGGCGCTGATAATGACAATGATCTATATGAATCACCCCGTGAGGCCATACTTGCAGTGTCCATACCAAGCAAGATAGAAATTGCTAACTGTTGGTACCCAGGGAAATACAGTTCGTTACCTCGTCGGTCTCTTACTGCGGCTCCTTTCCGGTAATTGATACTCTGCGATAACTCACAGGTTAATCGGCTTGAGCTAATGCATGAAAGGGTTCTCGATGCTCCGGATCTGCGCGATGATTTTTACTGTTCCGTTTTGGCTTATTCACCAGTCTGCCAAAAGCTCGCCGTCGGTCTCGGAAATGTATTATATGTCTGGTCTGAAGGGACTGGACCTCGGCCCATGCATGGATCTCCTTCACACAACATATGGCTGACATCGGTGTCCTTCTCTTCTGTTCAAGGGGGTAAATGCATCCTAGCTATTGGACGTTCCGACGGATCCTTGGTGCTCAAGTCCATATATGATGGTCTCCCTCGCTTCCAGGTACAGCAACCTTTTCCAATATCTTGCGTGAGCTGGCGTCCGATAAACACCATGAGGCCTTCTAGAAATCCATTCAACTCCGGTATTGCCGTGCAGACTGAAGATCTGATTGTCGGTGACGATACCGGCGTGATATACTACTATGTAGTAGAGTGGCCGATGGGTTGGGAGGTTACGCGAGATACTTGGCCTGGAACAATCTATCTAATCGCAAAAGTGTCGCTCCATAACCAGCAGATATGCGGTCTGGCCTGGTCACCAAACGGGAAGCTTTTTGCCACTGGCGGAAACGATAACTTATGCTGTCTCTTTGATACAGACAGTGTGCTTGTCGAAAAACAGGAATCCATCCCAAACAGCTCGTGTTGGTTGGGATGGCATTTGGCAACTAAAGGCACCAAAGCGGGCTATGTTAACCAGACTAGAGGCTATGCATCATACCCAGAACAACCGTTCAAGCGAGATAATGCTATTGACTAGGAGGATACAGTCGACGTACGCTCTGCAAGACCATTGTCCACACCAATTCGGAGGCTGGGCCCCGGATCAGAGAAGCATCGTTGGGTACACAAAGCTGCAGTCAAGGCCATTGCATTTTGCCCGTGGCGCGAAGGACTGGTTGCAACGGGTGGTGGGTCTAATAATAAATGCATCCACTTCTTCCATACAACTTCAGGCTCAGCTTTAGCTTCCATTGCAGTTTCAGCTCAGGTGACGGCTCTTATCTGGTCATCAACGAGGCGTGAGATTGCTGCCACCTTTGGATATACAGAGCCAGAGCATCCATACCGTATTGCCATTTTCAGCTGGCCAGAATGCAAGCAGGTTGCAGCGATCCCATGGGAGGGAGAACTTCGCGCTTTGTACGCCATCTCTTACCCCAGATGCTTGGTCAAGTCAAACACAGTACACCCCGATCGAAAATCTCGCGAGGGATGCATAGTCGTTGCTTCAAGCGACAAGAGTGTGAAATTCCATGAAATCTAGTGTAACGAAGGGAAGATCGTGGGAAGGGGAAGGGGGATGCTGGGGGGCAGTGACATTCTCGAAAGTCTCGAGGGTATTGACAAAGAAGGAGATGTAATCCGGTGACATGCCTTTGGTTTGCTACATAATAAATGCTAAACAGGCTCACCATGAAGCGAATTCTAGATTGCAAGAACAAGAACGACAATCATACCTATTTATATAGTGCTAGTGTGAGAAATAAATTCCTCCTTAAATGAGCAGCAAAAGCCTAATAATGGTGATTATCATGTAAGTAATCTATGGGATTAGTTTGTGTACCATGGCAAAAGCGACCCGAATATCACACCAAAGCATGTAACAATACAGAACCAACTGTTTTCTTCAACGCCAAGCCAACGCCAACGCCGATATTGTATGATACTGCAGCAGTGACATAAAGCAGTAAAATCATTTCAAGATAGCGATTAAGAGAACAAGAATAACAATGAGTGCGAAAATAATCGCCAGTTGCTTATTATCCGAAGCACTTTTCGCAACTCTTCCTAACGCCTTCTTGGCTCGATCTAATCGGCTGGAGTGGCGATCAGTAGCTTCATCAACCTCTTCCAAAATGGCCATGTGACTTTCTAGTTCATCACCGATTCGCATACTGAGTTCCCGCTGCCGCCCTATGGACTCTCCCAGACGATCAAGGTGATCGTCTTGCTCTTGTAAAATTTGTGAGTGATATGCATGTATTTGTTGATTGGATAATCCAGCAGCATGGTCACTGTATCCGAGAGATTCGGAAGAGGCGTTCGGATCATCGCGGTAGCGACCGAATAGTTCCTGAGTTGGTGAAGGGGGGTTTTCGCTGAATCGTACGGATTTGGATTTACGAGCAGATCGGTTGGCGGATGGCGAGAGTTCATCTACTTCTTCGCCTGTTACTCGAGAGGATGAGCCGGCAAGCGAATGGTACTGAGATATTAACTCGTCGAACTGCTTATGCAGTCCCGGAAGAGACTCAGTAATGGCTTGGGAGGCCCTGGTGAGGATTAGTAAAAGAGAGAAGATGGACGGCAAATATCGCAATATCACATATATAGATATATATATACGGCTAAGAGGGAAGACAAACACTTCATCACCGGCCTCTTGGAGGCGAGCGCTCTCTTGTTCTAGCGAAGCAATGCCATTACGCAACTGGTCGAACGAGCGCGAGACGTCGCTGTTGTGGGAATTGTCGTCGGGATCGAGATTTTGAGCACGCTGCCACTCGAGCAGCGATAGCTTTATATGGTCAGCTAGTAAAAAAAGCTGCGACGGGTTAGACATTTTGCGAATGTTCCAGAGGGCTGTACAATGGGAATTGAGCAGAACCCTTTGAGGCGTGCACTCCTCCTCACAGAGTGTCGCTGCTGGGCGGTACAAAAGTACTTGCGACGTCCGTTTTAAGGTTAGCCCAGCCTCGGTCCGGGGACGCAAAGGTGCGCTAAATGAGCCTCTACAGAATACATAGTTGCGCCTTGCTCATAGCTAAGTGCGCTAAGCTCCGCTGCTAATTTCCACACGACAACGTCATTTGGCCTCACTTACATACAAGCTTCAACATTATCATGCTTGTCGCTATTCCATCCCTCGAGCTTCAATCTGGACAACCTTCCGCAGGCCTGCTGGACCTCCGTCTTCCAGTAGCATGAGCTTCGTCTTGCCGGGTAAGCCGCAGTCAAGACTTCAAGGTCTGGCTATTGGTTATTGGAACAACCTTCACCTGAATGTAAGGCCACCGTCGTCTGCGACTCACGAAGCTTGACCTTAGACGAGCTCTACAAGGCGTTGACACGACGATGTAGGCATATATTACCGGAAATGCATTTACCATCCTTGACGGACTACAAGCCATTATCCAAACCATATACGACGAAGATGACGAACCGTTACAAGCAATAGCCATCGACGAGTTGACGGGCAAGATCGCTACGAGCACAGCCACGCAAGTTCGAGTCTACAAACCACTTGGAGGGCTACAGGAGGATGCTTTAAAGGTCACTTCTCCCTGGCAGTTCCCAGCGTTTGTGATTATTCGAGCTCACATGTTAGCAGTGGGCACTACAACTTACATTTGACATCCCTCGCGAAGACTTGGAAACACCATGCGCATTGTCTTGGGGTAGCTCAGGGGAGCTCTTAGTTGCAGGCAACTATTTGTCCCTGTATTCCACAGGGGAGCACCCGGGCCGATCGTGGGAACAATTGCTTCCTAGCCCTGCCAAGATAGCCACGCTGTCATACGACTCGGCGTACATTGCATCCATCGGTCATCATGATTACTTGACCAAGGTCTGGCGCCGTTTAACTTACGGCTCCGACGATGTCCGATTCGACGTGGCCTACCTTCCCCACCCGGATGTCATAACAAGCATCCGATGGCGCAAACCGTTTCACGTCGAGCAAGCAACGGGCAATGTATTGTATACGAGCTGCCTGGATGGTTACATGCGTGTGTGGATTCCAGTAGACACGCTACAAGGCTGGCAATGGCACCTCTGGGGTAAAATCGACATTACGGAGTCAATAACGAACGGCACCTCTAAGCAGGAACCATGGCTGGCCTGTATCATCGACGGGCGAGATTTCACTGCTTCCGTGGAGAGAGCCATCGAGCAACGAATGGCAGATGATAGCAGTACTGATGACGTAGCGCTAGACCATCTGGTAGCCATTGCGAATCGAAGCCCCGAGATATGCCTTGCCATGAACCGATCCGGGTTTTTGACGGCTTGGGCTCTTGAAAATGTTGGTAGCACCTCGACCGACGACCGCCAAATTTTCAACATTGCTCAAACAATATCACCAGGGTTAGAGAATCTATCCAGCCTTTTACACCCGGATGACATCTCGCATGTGCAAATAGAGACGTACTGCAATCGGAAAACTGGACAGCTGCGGATACTGCTTCACATTTTCGACGGCAGGATAGCTATTTTTGAATGCAGTGCAGCAGATTTGTTTGATCCCACGGCCAATGATAAGCGATTGCTACTCCATTCAGTATGGTCCGGGCATTCTGCTTCGATCAGAAAAATAGTGCGCAATTTTAGCGGTCGAGCTGTGGTGTCGAGAACAAGTGATGGCGAGACCATTGTTTGGGAACATTCGCCCACGAATCCAGTCGGATTCTCGCACGGCCCTCTTGATTTCAGTCGCCGGAGCATCATCCCGGAGACTGAGCATATCCATCGCATTTGCGTTCTTCGTAAAGGCCGATTTGTCGTCTTCCTCAGAAAAACTGTCATCTCCCTCTGGGACTGCCGACGTGAAAAGGGGGTCAGTATTGCTCACAGTACGTATGAGGCACCGGGAGTTCCTCTTTGTCTCATTATTTTGCCCAAGCCACAAGATACAGATTACAGGATTGCGCATATCGCCATGATAACGTCCAAAGGACGTGGCATTGTTTGGGAGCTTAGTCTTCCCAACTACGCCAAGGATTCAGCAAGTACTATGGACGTCGGTATCACAGAATTTAGCCAAGTTAACCTCAAGTCTGTTGATGATTTGAAGTATGTCCTTCCTGTTGATCCTGCTGGCTCTGGGCCTGTATCGTCTGGCTTCCTGGATATCTTTGCCCGTGATATCGCCATGTCCTGTACGCAAACCGGCCGAATTGACCTCTGGACAGCTCGCGTCGATCCAGAACGCAGAACAGTTGATTGGCTATCAACATGTAGTACTGAGACAGGATTTTCGGATCCATCACTAGCTAGTGGTAGCATGCTCAAAAAGGCTGCAATAGTAAGGTCAGATGGGTCGAGGCTTGCCATATGGGATGTTGGCGGAGCTCGTCTTGAATTTGACCAAGACTATCAGCTACAAGATTCCATTCAAGACCTAGATTGGACGTCAACTCCCGATGCTCAATCCATACTAGCGGTTGGTTTTCAATATCGTGTCCTCCTCCTGTCACAAATGAGATTCGATTACTTAAACAAAGGCGCTGCCTGGATACCAATTCGCGAGATTAGCATTCGCGAGCTGACACCTCATCCAATCGGAGATTCTACTTGGCTAGATAATGGCTATTTGCTTATTGGGGCCGGAAATCAACTGTTTGTCCACGACCGACGGGTTAGTGTCGTAGAATCCCTTACTACTGACCTTCGACTGCCTCACCTTCAAGACGGCACATGGGACCTCTTTGAAGCAGTACAGAGATTCAACGGCCCCCTCCCCGCTTTCCACCCTCAGTTTTTAAGTCAATGCATCCTCGCAGGAAGGAATAAACTTGTGCGACGAATTCTCGTGGAACTTCATAAAACTTTAAAATTCCTTGTGCCAGGAGAATCTGTGGACAACTACCTTGGTATAGAATTGGAAGAATTTTATCAACCAACTGCTGTAGGAATAGCTATCATTCCATCTATCAAAGCCCCATTTGCTAACCGGATACCTAGGAAATTACCAATCGAGCACTTCACACGGGTTTTGATTTTTCAGACAAGGCCGTCGACGGAGAAGATACTGAAGTCTTTACCGAAGAAATTGCCACATCCATCAACGAGAAGCTTACTCGGCTAGGCGTTCCCCAACTCTCTGGTCATGAGCAGATTCAGCTCGTAGATATGATTGAATGTGTAGCATTGGTTGAGCGAGAGCGCCGATCTATAGATGAGAACGGGGCCCGCTTTATGCTTTTCTTCCGACAACACGCACTTCGCAAAGGACGCACAAACGAGATACAGCTTTCTTGGAGAGAAATCAATTGGGCTTACCACTCTCAAAGTCAAGATATTCTCGCTGATTTTGTGACTCGCCAGAACCATAATGTTATGTTATGGGAGCACGCTCGCGAGAGTGGCATTTTTATGTGGCTTACTGACACGCAACACTTGGTTTGTAGATCGGTTCGAAGAGTGTGTGCAAAACAAGGTTATTAACTTTTGGATAGCAACGACAATTCGAAGCGGTTGCCAGAAACGAATATACCAAGGATGAAAATAGAAACCCAGTGAACTGTAGCTTGTTCTACATCGCGCTTCGCAAGAAAGCAGTACTCCAGGGCCTTTGGCGTATGGCCGGCGGTGACAAAGAACAGATCACTACCCAGCGGTTCTTGGCTCATGACTTTGAGGAGCCAAGATGGCGTACAGCGGCATTGAAAAATGCATATGCTCTTCTGAGCAAGCGACGATTTAGTACGTTGAAGCTATTGAAACCCTTCTATAACACAATGGTTTCGGTACTGATTTTAGCAAATAATAGAATACGCAGCAGCTTTCTTTCTATTAGCTGACCGGCTGGAAGACGCTGTTGAAGTCTGTCTCCGCCAGTTGAAAGATTTACAGCTGGCCATTGCAATTATTCGCGTTTATGAGGGTAACGACGGCCCTGTACTGCGAAAAGTGTTGCGCGAAGAAGTCCTTACAGTGGCATCGCACGAGGGCAATCGCTGGCTTGCATCATGGGCCTTCTGGATGCTGGGCAGGAAAGATATGGCTGTGAGGGCGCTAGCTGTGAGTATGATTCGCTTTGGCTTTTCGCCTTCTACAGAAACCGTTTTGGAAACCCGTGAACCATGCTGATGGATATGCTAGACTCCTATATACACTCTCCTTGAAACGCCTTCCTCACCAGACTTGAAGTCTCGATCGTTCTTAGCTGACGATCCTGCTCTGGTCGTACTCTATTCCCAGCTACGGCAGCAAACGCTACAGACGCTGCGAGGCGCATCCAAAGTGTCGCCGAAAGTCGAATGGGAATTTGTTCTTCACAGTGCAAAGCTTTATGATCGCATGGGCTGCGATCTCCTTGGCCTAAGCTTAGGTACACATCCTCGAACCCTTCTTTGTCTTTCTTTTTTCTCTTTCTTTTCTTCCTTACTTCTTCTTTTCTCCTCCCCCCCCCC
>JALIRY010000112.1:0-83588 GCA_026401215.1 Trichoderma erinaceum | reverse complement strand
AAAACAACATAAAAATTGATCGCGATGCTGTTGAGTTGTTGTTTTTTTCCTATGCCTATGATCTTGATCAATTACGCTGAGGTGGCCGAGAAGTGGGTGTGGCCGAGAAGTAGGTGGTCTGACTTATGCGGGGTAGCTCTGTTTCAATTGGTGTGGAAACAATATCGTCATCCGGCGACAGCTCTAGTAACATTTGTTTTTCGCAACTTCAATCAATGTTAACAGTGCGATTGCTGTAAAAGCTAGACTTTCCATCAATGTAAAGCTACAGAGCTCTGTTATGATATACAGCGTGCAGATATTAGATTGGTAGAGAAACAATTGACAAAAGCCAGTAAGTGCATGCATTGGTAATTGTACTCCTGAATAGGCCTATATCCTCTGCATATGGATTCCAGTAGATATTCATTATGCTCTTGCACTTACGCAAAGACGCTGCTTCTGCCGATGCTTATAGCTCCTTACTCATCTCTGAATCAATTGCCGGGTCGCTCATCTACTGTACTATGCTCCCTTGCTTTTTTGATGACCGCTGGCGCTGTCAACTTTTTTTGCGGTTCCGGGTTTGTAACCGGCAATTGTTACCTATTTGGCACTGGGTAAATTACGTTACGAAAAGCCCAGGAGGTACAAAGACCTTTGTACGAATCGTTGCCTGTTTACCTAGCGTTGCGCCATTGTTCGTTAGCCATCTCCACCCATCAGCACTCTGTTCAAAAATTTCCTTGTTTGCCACAGGGCGTTATGTGGTCAAGTGCTCTCGTATCGCTTAATTCGCTTAAGCTGTTCTAGAGAGGGGGAAAACGCAGTTCATGCAGAGATGGGCTTGTGAGAACTCTTCTGCTTATGAAGCAACATTGTATAATTAATTATTCTTTACCATGAAACGGAAACTCAGATAAGTAAGAGTGACGAAAATCTTCGTCCCAGTATGGCTTGCTTGACCATGTGGCTTGCCGCTGGGGGCCAATCCTGGGCGCTGGCCCGTCTCGGTCTCGGTCGACTGATGGGCCGGCCCTCCTGAAATTCTCGGCCCTTGACCTTCGTCGGTCCATTCAGGCTCGACGGGCCTTATTATTCATCTGCCGTTGGAATAGGTTTGGATAACGATTAACTTAGCGTAGGCTATCTCAACAATAGAATTCTTACACCTTCATATACATTATGCGTACACCGTGAAGTAGCTCAAGTTCAGATCAGCAATCTTCGTTTGGCCTTGAACTGTGCCCGGTGATCGAAAAGCCTTTTGGACGGCCATCCGTTTGCAGATCGCTTAGCTCGCTAAGCTTTTCGTTGTCCCAACTTGCCATACGCTTTCGCGACCGCCATGTTTTCAGGTTCCAATTCTAGCGACACCGCAATGGAAGACGGCGGTCACAATGAGCAACGCATCATTGCTCCTGAAAAGGATGTGAACAGAGACTCTGGTTACGATGAGCCTGTTTACTCAAAGGAGGAGGAAGCTGGGTACCAGGCTCCGGCTCAAGCACCAATCGACAACGCTCCTCCAGATGGTGGCCTGCGGGCATGGCTCGTCGTTGTAGGAGCATGGTGCACTTCGTTTTGCAGCTTTGGGTGGATTAATAGTACGTTGTTTTTCACATATGGTACTGTTGAGTTTAGAAGAGCTGAATTAGCTAACACATGGGCAAAAAACAGGTGTTGGAGCGTTCCAGGACTACTACGAAACTACGATTCTGAAGGACTATTCGGCCAGTACCGTCTCATGGATCCCATCTTTGCAGATTTTCTTCATGATGTTCTTGGTAAGTCAATTGATGCCATCGCTACCACGGTGCTTGTTACCAGCTGGAGTTGTGTCCCTAGCTAACTTGAGATTGCCTGTTTAGGGACCCTTCGTCGGCCTTATATACGATAAATATGGCCCTCGCTACCTCATCATTGGCGGAACTTTTTTGCATGTCTTTGGCCTGATGATGACATCCATTTCTACTCAGTACTACCAAATTCTCCTTTCCCAGGGAGTCTGTAGCGCTATCGGTGTTTCTGCCATCTTCCAGCCAGGTAAGTCGGCACATATGTTTCATCCATGTCTTCAAATCTAATACTATGACAACAGCGCTTAATAGTATCGCTACCTGGTTCACTTCGAAACGCGGTGCCGCCTACGGACTTTTGGCGACTGGATCAAGTTTAGGAGGCGTTATTTTCCCTATCATGGTCACTCGGTTGATCAAAGAAGTTGGCTTTCCCTGGGCAATGCGAATCTGCGCCTTCATGATCCTCGGCCTCCTCATAATTGCCATCTTGACGGTTGATGCGTTCAATCCACCCAAGTTTCAGCCAATTACGTTGAAGCGAATGGTAGCTCCTTTCACCGAATTTGAGTTTGCCTGTGTTTGTTTTGGGTTGCTGCTATTTACGTTTGGGCTCTATGTCCCAATCAACTTCGTCTCGGTCGAGGCCGCTGCGGGCGGAGTAGATCCTAACTTGGTGTTATATATGGTTCCCATTTTGAACGCCGGAAGGTATGATAGCCTAAAGTCTTGCTTCTCTTGAAGTTTTGTGCGTTTTTGTGTTTTGCTAACCATGTTCTATCTAGTCTTTTCGGTCGTATACTGTCTGGCTTCGCAGGCGACAAATTTGGCCGTTACAACGTCTTCATTACTGTCTGTTACCTGGCAAGTATTTTCGTATTAGGCCTCTGGATTCCTGCATCTACAACTGCCGCGAGAGTTGTTTTTGCTGCCATCTTTGGATTCTTCTCTGGAGCGTACGTCGCCTTAATCGCTGCGCTCGTCGTTCAGATATCGCCCGTGACTGAAATGGGCTTCCGAATGGGCCTATCATTTTTCGTTTTGTCTTTTGGAGGCCTGACGACAAATCCCATCTCTGGCGCTATTCTGGAGGGTCCTTTAGGATGGCTTGGACCAAAGATATTCTCCGGTGTTTTCTGCTTAGTCGGAACGACCTTTATCTTAGCTGCGAGAATCAAGCAGACGGGATGGAAGCTGAACGCAGTCTTTTAAAATCACAAGAGCTTGCAGTCAAAAGCATAGAAAATTGCATGTATCATATACGGATAGAGTTAGAATGTTTAATTAATAATGTGCGCACTGCATAGAAGCCAGGCCATTAGAAGTTTGCTGAATACACATCATTAATATCTAATATTAAGAACCGCCCAGATGCAGCATCACAGGGTATACAGCGTGTACGTGGAAATGCCCTCCATTAAAAATAACTGGAGAAGTCGTAGAGATCCACATGTAAGTCTTCAACCAGGGTGTTCCAGTCCGGAAGGTTATTCTGCATGAGGTTGTTCCAATCCACGTTTTCTCCATCAAAACGACGAACGTCCATTACCGCCTCTGGGAGAGGATTCTCCATTTCCTCTTCATCAGGAGTTTCATCGACTCCTTCCATTGAAGAATCCGGTGTCTCACTGCCATTAATTAGAGATTGTCGTATCATCTCAGCTTTCTTGCGCAATCTCCTCAAAATGATGGCCTTCAATGCAGGGCTGGCCACTGCCATGGACATTCTCACTTCCTCCAGCTCAAATTGCTTTGCGACTATAACCCAGGCCCGCTCAACACTGGGACCGGTCGGTGAAACGCAGAGATGCCATAGAACATATAGCAGCATATGGTACTGTGGATGACCGTGCATGCACCATCGATATGGCCGCAGAAGTTCATCTCCCCATAACTCGAGGTGAATTTCGAGACATCGCAGTGCAGACAAAAGATTTGCCTCCGTGGCGAATGTGTTTCGCTTGTCGGGATTCTCCAAGTTTGCGAGTTGCTGCCGCGTGACAAAGTCTATCTTATGTACCATGGCCAGAGCTGTTTTCATGCCCATTCTCTGGATGGGAATCACTGGATTGCACGGCTTGATATATTGTTCGACGCGGGACCTCAACTGGCTGAGCAAGTTGCTCCTGATTACTTCTTTGGGCGTCGGCCCTGATGGTGTCATTGAGAGGTTGGCCATCGCCTGTAATGTCTGGGCCACTTCCATGCACGTCAACGGAAGACTCATCTTGGTCCATCCGCTGTGAGGAGGTGGTAGCTCTTTCATATCCGGGCGTAGCTCGTTGTCGTCAATGTTAAGTGGCATTTTGGTGTCGTATCCTGGAACTGTCGACCACGAACTGATGCCGTGGTCTTCAGCAGCTCTCCCATCTCTCGCCAGAAAGTGCCACCACAGCCGTCTGCGGACCTCAGATTCAAACGGCGAGAATCCCAGCTTGCTTCCGTCTCTGTGAAGGCCGATGCAATGCGCCATTCTTACGGCAAGGCCGCTCAAGATCCAAATGCCTCTACCGTGATAATGAGCTCGCATTGAAGCCTAGTTTGATGGATTAGCAATTAAGTATCAAGGGAAACAATAACGGGAACAGAGAGAGCATACCAGATATATGGCCAATGCTTGAAGCAGCACGACTGTTGGATTCTCCAACATGTCCACAGCTGCTAAATACGTCTGGAAATCTTGTTTAAATGTTCGTAGAGCAGTTGTTTTGTCAACGCCAAGGATATACTGAGCCTCATCTGGTTCCATTGTCAATGTAGCAGCAAAATACACCGCTGAGACTAGGGCTAGAGTGTCTTTTGATACGGCATCTGGTTGGTGGATGGCTGTGAAAACAGTCACTTCATCTGTAGGGATATGCAAAACTTTAATAGTGGCGTCAACATTCTGGACAAATAAATGCCATAATTGTGTAGCATGTAATCGGGATAGACGCCATCCCTTTTCCTTTTCCTCGAAGACAGCAGGGCCAGAGAGTAAGCCCAAAAGGCTGAATGGTGAGTCAGGCTCTGGCTTTTTTATTTCACAGCATGGTGGATGTAATAGTGAGGATTTATCTTGGTCCTTAAAGTTACATTATATATTAGCTTGATATTGTATATAAAGTTAGATTCCTCGCAGAGATTCACTAATAGCTTACCTCCTCGATGACCCTGGATATAAGAAGCTCATTGAAGTATTGACTTGAGGTACCATTTCTGATCAGGACCTCCTCTGACGGAAGTTCCTGAGGCTCCTGGGGAGATTCATGAGGGCTCACGGGTAGATTCGGTACGAAAGATATTTGTGAAGATGGCGGCACTGGCCTTCTTGTCGCTCCGCCCTGGTCGATGGACGCTGCTACGATTGTCTTCTCAAGATCTGATATCCTCGATGCAACATCTGCAATGGTAGCCTTCCTAACTCGTCGAACAGGCCGGTCTGACGACGGATAAGTGCACGTGAGACGAGCCCTCACGCATGCCAAGCACGGCGTCTGTCTGTCGCATCGGATCTTTCTCCGGTGGCAGAGAACGCAGGACCTGTCCGGCCTTCGGCGGGGATTCGGCGATGGCGGCGTGAGATCACGGTCCGTCGCAACGGGAGTTATCAGAGGGTCAATACTGGCTGGACGGCTGGGATCATGCGGAGGAGACATGTCTCAAAGAGCCTTTGAGTTGACCCCAACCCAAACTGCAGTGAATGGAATGCTTCTACAACAGCCAATCTTTCGGTTCAGTGAGCAAAAGAGTCACCGACCGAACTGAGTGAGCCTGGGATAATCAATGACTTTGTCTCACAGCAATCGGTTCGGCTTTTGCATAAGCACCGAGGCCGACAGCTCGCACTTTTACCTCATTGAGCTAAAAGCGGGAGCACCGACGAATACATTAGTAATTACTCTGTAGCACGCAACTTGGGGCAAACAGCTTTCCAGGCTTTTGTAACCAATAACAGCTTAGCAACAGGATCAACAGGATCCAAGTCGAGAGCAAACTTTACAAGAGGGAAGTGAGTGCGATCAAAATGAGAGAAGCATTTCTCATCAAAGCCTCGTGCCATGCAAATACCTCGGAATCCGCAGTGTGGCATAAATGGATCTCCACTCGATTACTGATGTGGCGTGGATAAGCCGGCCCAAGGCCTGCTGAAGGGCTTCCCTTTGCGTTAGCTGTGGCATGGCTGTTTCCTGCTCCTAAACCACTTGGAGAGAGCTATCGACTTTAGCATCAGCGATAAACTGTGCATGTACCAGTTATTTCGTGGCAGCATGTTGTTGTCTCCCTAGTAAGAGTTAGTTTAACAGAAGTGGTACCGATTTGAGATACTCAAAGACAATACCTATAGCCACGCCATGTTATCCCGTACAAGCAAGTTGGCTTGCAAAGCCACTCTGTGGCGGTGTTCCTTGCAGGTGAATAGCCATGGCCTTGGTCAAATGTGAGCAACTATACCCACAGAGTATTACCTCAGTAAAGCAGCGCCCAAAAGGCCATCGATCTTGTTTGGGGCATGCTGTCCATTTTATTCCTCCGTCGGCGTGGTATAGAGCGTTTCGGCAACCACCCGAAACTACCGAGCGCCCGACTGAATCTCGGATTCGGCTGCAGCCACCTCGCCTGAATAGCCCTGTGCGCTATTATGTGAATTACCTCGGAACTTGGAAAATGACTCGATTACTTGCTTCTCGCCTCGAAATAGCGCCTGTATCGATTGATTAGAGCAAGATTATTCTGTTAAACAGATTGAATTTAGGAGAAGGTACCCAGTTATTCACACCCAGGGAATGGGCAGCCGATGTGGATATTACTCGGCAAGCATGTTCGGCTGTAGGGGTCTTTTGAAGGAGAATAAAATAAGCGAAAAATTAAGTTGCGAATCATTCGGATAGACCACACATAGTTACATCGAATGGAATAATAAATAAAAAATTATTGGATCTTCAGTAGGGATTAATAACTACCAAGCTCACCATCGTTCCATTGAGTGGAAAAAGTAGAAAGGCATTCTCGTATGCCTCGTCAGCAAGAGCACCGCCATTATATAACCACTGACTGATATAGCCTATCGAATAATTTAACGAGTGAGGGAATTGTTTCTTCGATTATTCTAGAAGAATACCGCGGCCCTCAATCATGTTACAGTTCATCTCAATCAGTCGATACGATATTGCTCATATGTTACCCACATCGGCTTCTAAGGTGGAGCTACGGTAGATGTGCTCTACGGTTTGTGGTGATATCCCCACTACATACTATAAAATGCCTCGATGGAGATTAGAAAATCTGTTTCAGCAAGATGGCCTTCGCATGTTGCAAGAAGCCGGATAGAAAACGAGTCTCTTGCAATTTGTATTGCATTAAAGCGTTGTGGATCATCAGTGTCCCATCGTCACAAGGCTTCGTCTCATTATGTTCCTATTCACGTTGTTGATCTTTACTTTTAGTATATAGCGACTCGGCAGATTTGACAGTCATCCTGGGAGAGATTACAGCAGTAGACATCGGCTAAACTCTTTTCGAATATCTAGCTCATATACGTTAAGGGTGTTCTTTGAGCTATGCGTCAATACTAAAAGGAGTGTGAGATGCTTCGTATGCTCTGGTTAAAGAAACCTCATCTTCCACCACATCAATCGACGATTACAATCTCGCAAGGGGCTGCTTTCTCGTTTTTAGTTTAACACAAAAAACCTGAGGTGTCGAATCGCACAAATTTGGCACTCATGATGTTATTTCTAATTAAACTCTCCGTAAACTCTCTGTGAATTACACAACATGAGGCACGATACTAGCTTTGTCTAAAATTCGGTTACTATAACCCTTTTTGGCTTTCGTAGTTTTGAGGTTATGAACAGTAATGTTGTGTTGATTAATATCCATGCATCGTTTCGATGCCGGGTAGTTGGGCCGATACAGCTTTTGAGACAGTTCACCTTTTATCCATTGTTCTACGAATGTATCAATCTATGCGTGCCTGGTTTGAAAAAGTTTCGGCATCTTTGCTTCCTTTGCCACCCTCCACCGATTATAAGTACCTGCCTAGGTAAGTAAATGTCAATTCTGTCAATGTCTTAGTAAGCTCAACTATCAATGAAGAATAGGCAATCATCCGCCGGAACATGACCTTACCTGTTCTTCCACAGCGGAATAGTTTGGCCACCGCATAGATATCATCGTCAAAAGGATATCGTCTCAAGGAAATTTTTCCGCGCGAAAATAGCACCTCATATTTCGTCGTTGGAGAAAAAAGGCCATTACTCATTCCCAAGTCTTCGAGATATCACAATATATAAGCTTATGCACAAATCAACAACAATTGAATAATACGCAATGTGGAAGTGAAAACTCTACTGTAAGTGAAATTATCCTACGGATAAATTGAACTCAAGTGATGCCATGCCATTTTCCTCCTCCCTGCATGCCAAACTGTGGTACGGCATAGCTCCAAACTGGTCTATGCTGACAACACCATCCCCATCTCAGACGTGGGTCGGCGGCAGAAAATAGGCCCAGCTCCTGCGAATAGCCAGCTTTTCTAGAACCAGGGAATTTGGCAAGCAACCTGGCGAGATAGTATCGGCGGGGGTCAACATGCATTCACATGCTTATTAGCGAGCGCGTTCCCGAACTACTGCAGGTGGTCCGCGGCGGCACAGGATTCAAACATCGCAAACTCTTGCCTCACTCGACTCAGCGCATCGAAACGGCCCCGATCTGGTTTAGTGTACCGTCCGAACCCGTAGATCTATTTCCGACTTGCATCTCGGATCGGGCTGCCGAGTAGATCGATGCAAATGTCTGCGAAAGGCAATAGTCTGCGATGTCGGTAGAGGAGATGATTGGTGGGCTGGAATCAGCTGCGTTATCAATCAGCCGTGAGCCTGTCGCCAACGTGTGATTCCAAGTATCATGGACGGATGCTGGCCACAGAAGAAACAGGTTGCGATGATGAAAGGGCTCGAGAGGAGCAGTTAACAAGTATAAGAATGGGACAGAAGTCCAAGAATCATGACATTTCTTTTCACCAACATCTCAAAGCTTCAAAGAAAAGACCCTTTCTAAGCCAATAGAACTGCTCAAAAATAATGGATACCGCAACCATAGACGAGAAAACCATCAGAGTCGGAGCTGTTCAGGCTGAGCCTGTCTGGTTCGACCTTGAAGGATGCGTTGACAAGACCATTCAGCTCATCAACCAAGCTGCTGCTGATGGCGTTCAAGTCCTTGGCTTTCCTGAGGCATGGATTCCAGGTTACCCATGGTAAGTCGCCCGACTGGCTTAGACAACTTTCCTCTGTCTGACGACTCTTTCTGCTAACACTGCGAGTTGTCTGGGACGTAGGCAGATGCGAACCACTGCGCCAATTATGCAATTGAATTGGGTGCCTCAATATCAGGCTAACTCTATGGCCAGAGATTCGCCCCAGATGAAACGCATTCAGGTTGCCGTTAAGAAAGCCGGCATGTTCATCGTGCTTGGCTACAGTGAGCGCGATGGAGGCAGCATTTACCTTGGTCAGGCTTTTATCTCGCCTGATGGGGAGATTGTTCACAATCGCCGCAAAATCAAACCCACTCACGCAGAGCGGACTATATGGGGCGAAGGCCAAGCCGAATCTCTACAAACAGTTGTAGACTCGCCGTTTGGTAAGATTGGCGGTCTCAACTGTTGGGAGCATCTGCAGCCTTTGCTGCGCTTTTATGAATACACGCAAGGTGTCCAGATCCACGTTTCGAGTTGGCCATCCAAGTTCGTGATGCCAGATCCTGAAAAGATTGCCTGGCTCTATCATGATACTGGTGAGGCGGACCAGCGCGTCAGCCAGAACATGGCGATAGAGGGCCAAACCTTTGTGATCTGTTCATCGCAGATTTTGACAGAAGAGGGCTTGGCAAAGAACAGCTTATTGGCAGGAAATCCCGTCACCAAAGTGGTACGTTCAAAAGATATGGTGGCCTGTCTCATATATAAGCGACATACACTAACAATTGCCGATAACCATCTAGCCTGGCGGCGGCTACTCCCAGATATTCGGACCCGACGGAAGGGCACTGTGCGAACCGATCGGCGATGGCGAAGAGGCAATCCAAAAGGCCGATATATCCTTAAGCGACATCACCAAGGCCAAAATATCCATCGACATTGCTGGCCATTATGCTCGGCCAGACATGCTCAGTCTCCTGGTTAATCCAAAGGCGGGCAAAGTCGTGACGATGATGGATAGATAGACAAGGAATCTACCTGTTGGTTGGGAGTGGACAGTTATAGGTAGAATAATAGAATAATAGAATAGTAGAATAGTAGAATTAAGTATATGTATTAAATAAACCAAGGTACCGCTGTTTCGTAATTAACAAACTCCCACCATTTCATGCGATTCGTGTACGTCGAGTCGGCCTGTAGATCGTAGTGCTTCCAACAGGTCTCGATAAGATTGCGCATCACCCGGATATTGCCGATGTTTCTCACATTATTCATCAAGTCCAGGATCCGGAGAATTCTGATGCGCTGTTCATCTGTGTGGCACTCGCAAGCCGCCATGAAAATTGGCCACGGGCTTGTGGCCACCCCTAAGCGTTCTAGAATATCGAACGCCTCTTCCAAATAAGTCCTTTTCTGATCCTCGTCTCCGGGCAGAGGGACAACATGAACGAGATACAACAGAGTCCCTATGCGGTAAAGTTCCGCAGTAGCCAAGATGCGTGTGCGCCTTGCAGGAGCCTCGCCGGTGTCTCCCGCAGCATCGAGTCTTTGGACAATGTTGTGTAGCGTGTGTTCGAGTTCGAATCGTTGTTGGATAAGCTTGGGGGACATTGGCTCGATTTCCTTCATCATGATGCCTATGCGAAGCTTGTTTACTCTGTGGATAATAGCAATTACCTCTAACGAGCATCCTAGAGCTCCAAGAATCTGCAACATTTGGATTAGCTAGATGTAGATTTTATAGAAAGGTAGTGTCAAAGACTGACCAAAGTGGCATCACAGTTAGAAGATCCCAGCAGGAAAAGAAGATCAAGGCAATTGTTGGCTTGTCGAAGTGGCTGGCTAAAACAAGCTAATACTTCATGATACAAAAACCAAGTGAAGAGGAAGTCCGCTTTGATGTGTCTCCGGTGCTCCGGGTATAGCCCTTCCAACATATATTTCGCTCCATCGAGGTGCGTCGTCCAGTTACCGTCGGTCTCATCAAAAACCTAACATTTCCAGTTAGTGCCAACAGGCTATGAGCCTATACTTTCTTCTTTACTTACACTATAGATACACAACATCATTGACGCAGCAAACTGCGTCTCGTTTAGATCGATTGACCTCGTTTCATGGCCCGGAGTTAAGGAGGCAGACAGATAGCGGACGGCGTTTGTCTTGTATGTCAATGCAGATTCAGCGCCACTGTGATGAAAAGCAGCAACAGCCATCATGGAATTCCATAGGGCCTTCGTGGCACTATCTCCTCGAGATAATACCATTTGGACAAGATCGGTTCGGAAGCCATTCTGAACTTGCGTGGTCGAAATCATAGGAGCGATAACACGTTCATCTTTGTCATTGTCAGTCATCGCTCTATCAAGCATATGGGTTAATTCTCTTACAGTATGACATGAACATGGCATCTTGGCCGACCATCGAAGGATAGAGATTGAGAGCTCGGCCGGGCTTCGTGATGGGTTTCGTAACGAGCGCATTATAAGAGCTAGGATTCAGTGACGACGCCACATCGTTGTTCGTAACATTTAAGAAATGCAATCCATAAGTATCAGACAGTTCCAGCGGATTCTCAGGTGGTTGATAGACTACAAAGCCGCTGTCCTTTCGTCTGCCATCATGGCGATCCGGCCAAAGCAGACGAACACCATAACCCAAGCATCGTCTGCCTGTGCGAGTGCAGTTGTGGCACACTGGCAGACCCCTGTCACACCCTATTTTCCGCTCTTTGCCGCTGTCAGTTACTCGCACGGACGCGCCAATGCTCCACAAGTAAAAAAACTTACGTTTACATGTCCAGCAGCCTTGTTTGGCCTTCATATCTTCTAGGACAAAGCCAGACGACCTCGCCCAAAATATGATGTCTTTTGCATTATAGCTCACCTAAGTAATAGGCGAGTGTTTTCTCAAACTACATAACAGCAGAAAGAGTTGCAACCGTACGAAGAAAAGATGGCATGAGTCGCAATCTGACTGCATCCGCAAGCCTCCGCTTTCAGGAGCTGAAACGAGCCAAGGGCTATCAATGTTCCGATCCCCGAGACTCGTAACGGCTAGTCTAAGCCCCGTTGCTCTTCAGGCTTCTGATCCTTTGGCTGCAACATGGCCAAGATGGCGTACGTGCCTTGCAGGGGCTTTCATGATCCTAGCATCTGCCTACTACCTATTAGCAGTAGTATACGAATTTTATATACATATATGGACTGCTACATATTCGCCTCCCTCCTATCTTGTACTTGGCTATTTGCGCCAAGCACCGGGTTAGGCTCCTGGGGAGTAATCTCCACCTAGTTTGATGGATAGGCATTCGTAAGCTCATAGTGGCCAAGTGCCGTTTTCGGTAAACATGCCATGTACCCTCAATGAGAGAGATGACAAAAGCTCGCTTAGTAATATCCGCTTTCTTCGTAATTCGGTACTCGATTTCGAAACTCGGTATATCATTATTCATACAAATACTACCTAATGAATAGCTTCTAGGACTAATATGTACGGGCCGAAGCGATTAGGGCAAGCTCATCTAAATACCTGGACGCCTGATGAAAATTGCCGAATTCCAGGAATTCTTGCCTCTCAGTTGGGCTCATCATTTACTACTTTGGTAGCCTTATGGTAGCTACAAATTTTGAAACCTTCATCTGCTAGTGTTTAAATGTATCTATGTAGTGTTAATACCAGGAGTATGTGCTGCCTACTTCTTTCCTACACTAGTTCCGCAAAGGGCCGAATGAAAGGGGTCTTCAACAAGAAAAGTGTTTGTTGTCGAGACTAAAGGTGGAAGAAAGAGAGAAAAGGGGCTAATACGTAGTTCGTAGAAAGCAGCAAGGATTGGATCTTGCTAGTGTTACCCTGCTAGGCACCTATAGTTCAGTGTTTTACCTATCACGACGCCTTTCTATCCGCATTGCTGCGTCTCATTTACCAGCAGGCAACTACATCACGGCAAGCCAGTGTTGTATTGATACGTTCTATTGAGAAATTATTCTCATACTAGATCCACACATACCACTTCTTACTCCAATACGCTGTTCTTCCCTCGCAATGCCGCTTTGCCACTACATTAACCCTGCCCAAACAATGTGTGGCAAGCGAGCCAATAGTGTACCGACGGAGGACGCATAATTCATTGATAGCATAGCTATCTAGCAACATAGATAAATCACACAGGGGCCGTCATTTTCTTTTTTAAAGATAAAAAAAAAACTTGTTCTCTTGTTATATCTCTCAGCAATCGTTGTTTAGTATGCTGGAAGTGATAGGAGGCGCTTGAGCCTATTCTTCGGAGCACCGCCATCGCTCTCTATACTACTCGCGCTGGGTCGGCGTGGAACAGAGTTGACTACGCCGCAGCCCGTAGCATATCGTGTCGTCGCATAGCGATTTTTCAGATCTATTGTAAAGAGTTAGGCATCTTTTCGATGGCATAGCCTTTGACCTTACGGGAGCTATCGTGTCGCCCCGGATCGTTCAGCACCGCATCGAGCTTCGCTTTGGCTTTCTCAGACACTGACGGCATGATGCTTTCGGTTACTCAACTGAGAACTTGGAACATTTCAACACTTGATTTGACCGAGCAGAAGCTTTAAATAGAGTTCCAGGACCTTAAAAGACGTTATATATTTGCCATGCGGGGTAATACGCCGTTTCAGTACATATTCTTTTACAAAGCTAGATTCTCGTGAGAATAACCAACCCGACGACGTAACTATGACATCAAAGCTCCGACTTATACCACCAAAGCTCCGTCTTATACCACGAATCAGTGTCTCCTTTTAAGTAATTGTTCTCAGATTGAGGCTGGGTTGAAGGTTTGTAATAATAGAATTTATCTGTTTAATGAAGGTTATATAAAACTTAATCGCTTCCGCGACAAACACTGTTAAACAGTTAGACTAGAAAACGTCGCTTGCATCAAAAGCCACTGGGATGTTAAATTAAAGCCAAGCCAGGAATGGGTTACTGCTTTCAAAATGTAGACTGCAATAGACAAGTACAAGCCGTAGCTGTCTCATTAACAATAACATATGATTACTTATCGGTACAGGGGGAAACAAAAGAACAAGGCTGTTTTGTTTTGGAAGTCAACAGCTTGGACTTGGTATACAGTGATATAATTTTTCAGATCCAATACTGTCAAAGGAAATTCCTATAATTTTTTTCTTTATCAGCAATTCAGCTGCCGCTTTTGTTTTTCAGATATTTTCCCCCCTCCATTAAACACGGTGTGTGCCAATACAAGAAACAAAAAACAGCGAACATCTGTAAGTAATTTTACAACCCTGTTTAACTCGTGTGGCGGCTTACGGACTTTTGCGGACTTCCTACATTGGCGCAACATCTCCTACAAGGATTACGGAAATCCGAGATACAGATTGGCGCGCTAGTGAGGGAAAAGTGCTACTGCTCGTCCACAAAGTTTTGATTGACCTTTTGTAGTGAATCCTCTGCTTTTCCCTGCTGTATGGCCAGTTGGCAATATGCGGATGCACGGAAGTTAAGGCAGCCCCGATGTATAGATGAGTTGGCAAAGGTATGCTGGCGTTGCTCCCTGTTTTTACATCACGCACTGGTATTTTTACATGGCCAAGCAAAAACAATACTGAATGAGAATTAAAATAGCAACGACAAGAGTCGTCTCATGGTCTGGTACCAAAGGAAAGAATAGAGCGTTGGTGTCTTATCTTAAAGAGTGGATTAAATAATCACACATCTATTAGCGGAGTGGCACTGTCTGTGTAATGCGCTCAGTGCAAATCAGAAAAAAAGAGATCGTGGAGAAAAATTCAACTTGAATGTAAAAATTGCGCCACAGAAAAGTCTAAACGCAAGGATGCCCTGCCTTGCAACGGAAGCGGCGCTTGCTTGCTCAACTAGCCCTTTAAGATGAAATCCATTGCTCGATGACATGACATGGATGAGCTGCAATTAGATTGCTGACAAAAGCCAAGCTACGCCAGTTGGTGCTGAGTTTTTTGATCCCCTTGCCGGGTACCGGCTATCTTAATTCCACATTATCACTCAAAAGAATAAGCCAGTAGAAACAAGCATTCACAGCTAAGAGAATGGCGTTGGAAAATAGCACAAAGAGTAGCGGGCAGAGGCGGGGAGAAGCGCCACAATTACTAGTAGCAGTACTGCGCATAAACCGCAGAGGAACAATTACGTGAGTGGGAGTTAATGGGGCGTTTGCTAGACGCAAAACAGAGGGCTGAGATATGTTTGTTTTGGGCGCATCTCAGACGGTATGGGCATTGCCGCCCGATCCGTCAAGCTGGTTGCGTCTTTGGGCTCTGATCTTGTCAGCCTGCTTAGTGGACAGCAGCAGCTTTGTATGTTCAACGCTAAAACAAAACGCCCGTGACAGATGGCTAGAGCGTGGCCAGAGCGTGGCTAGAGCGTGGCGGAACAGGGCTGCTGCCGATTTTGACATAAGGTAATGACCCATTTGGTTGAAGGCTTTGAAACAAAACAAGCCTGAGCAGCGCAAACAAAGAACTGCTTGTACGCGCCTCTGCTCGGGTCATGAGGCTAGACGCATGTGGCTAGAAATGGTCGCAGGCCACAAGGCCATACAGTAGAGCACAAACTGCTATTAGTAGGTACCTATTAATAAACAAAAGAAACCTAAGGCTGGAGCTTTATTAGAGCTTAGAGCACGGCCACGGCCTCTGCTTTGGTCCAACAAACACCCACAGCCTCAAAAGCCAAAAATAGCAGGGCTGTCAGCAGCTAGTAGTCATCGGCTTACAACGCATCCGGGGGCCTTCTATTGATGGCGCTTGCCAATGGAATCGTTTTGTTAGCAGCATTACTCGGCAGCTTTAGCTTCCGGCGTCCAGGTAGTCTAAAATCGGAGCAGTAGGTCAGGAGCAGTAGGTCAATGGCTTAGATAGCCTTTGGGGTGGGAAGAAGCCATAGGCGATCCGGAAGTAGAGTGGCCCGCTGCTGGATGGCCATCAAGATGCCGCCTAGTGAGAGCCTAGTATAGTAGAGCTGATGGCCATCAAAGGATAGATATATAGCCCGCCTCACCTGTCATGCCGTTTCCAGAAGATCATCCCTCTCATCAAGTCCATCTTCCAGCATTCAGCATCTCGCAGCCTCGTCGCTCTCGCATATCCGCATACCCAATCAGCTCTCTCTCTCTCTCTTACACACCACCCACTCGGAACAATGGCCAAGATCGCCAAGATCCTCGCTTCCGTTCTGGCTTTGGCCGGATCGTCTGCCGCAACATGGCCCCCCAATGCCAAGGACTGCTCAAGCACCACGGTAGCTCCCGTCGCCGCCGCCGCCGCAACAGACGGCTTTCCCACTCCGAATGCCCAGCAGCTCGATGCCATTTCTAAACAAGCCGATGGCTCACTATCAAACGCGCCCCCGCCAGCCAAACTGGCCGACAGCACTCTACAGTCGCTGCAGGCCATTGCCGTCAACGAAGAATTCGAGGTTGCCTACTTCCGCTCTCTCCTTGGCAACATCACAACTGGTGTGAAGGGTTACGAGTCTTACAAAGGTTATGAAAAGGAGGCGCTGGAGAAGATCTTCAAGGTTGTCATTGCTGTAAGTTTATCCACATTAGCATCGCTGAATACACTTTTGGCTCGGTTTATACTAACGATTCCATTAGCAAGAGGAGCTTCACGCTCTTAATGCGCTCAACGCTCTGAACAAGTTCAAGAAGCTTGCCCCCTTGCCTTGCAAATATCAATTCCCCGTCACAAACATCCATGACGCCATTGCCGTTGCGGAAGTTTTCACTTCTTTCGTCATGGGCACTCTGCAAGACGTCAGCCAGGGCGCCGCCACAGCTGGAGACGCTGGCATTGTTCGAGGTGTAGCATCCATCATTGGGCAAGAGGGTGAGCAGAATGGCTTCTACCGGACCTTCATCGGCGCCGTGCCCTCCGAAAAGCCATTCTTGACCACCAGCGTCGGCGCTTTTGCTTACTCCTTTCTCAACAACAACGTTATCGTTCCAGGCTCCTGCCCATACGATGTCAATGCCTTCGGCATCCCCATCTTCCAGCAACTCAACGTCCAGGGTGGCTCCATTGCCCTTGACGTCAAGCCGGAGGATCAGACCTTTGACTTCAGTGCCGATCTGAGCACTGTTCAGGCCGCTTCCAAGTTCAGCAATGGCGACAGCACCGGCCTGTTTGTCACCTACTTCAGCGGCCAGCTGCTCCCCATCAGCGTCCCCGTCAAGAACTTCAAGTGGAACGGCGGCAAGGTCACCTTCCAGGCTGCCTTCCCCTTCGACGAGAACATCATGTTCGGTCTCTCCGTTGCTGCCTTGACTGATGGCAACAACTTTACCAGCCCCGATGATGTTCCCGCCAAGACACTCGCTGCCCCAGCTCTCATCAACGTCAACGATGAGTTCTAAAGGCGAAGTGGTCAGATTAATAAAATGAGTTTGATTTAATAATGTGTAATTGGATTTTGGTTATAAGGGAAATAGGACTGAGAATACGGGATGGGAGAACAACTAGAGGGAAATATACCAGGTGGGAGAGAGTCATGCATCCATGGAAGGTGTTTTTTCGGTCTCAATTTTTTTTTTTTAGTTTATTCGTATTTATTCAATAGATTGTCTCTGGTTCACTCCATTTCAGCTTTTTTCTTCTTCTCCGGCTTGTAAGACATGGTTTCTCCGTAGCTTCTCTGTTGAACGACGATCCAGGCGGCTACTGTTGCTCGTTTGGCTTCGGTGAAAGAGACGAGGGCTAATCAGTTGAATTCTCACACGCAACCAGCTATATTGGAGCTGGTACTTTGTTATAGAACTCATAGAAATAATTCTCATGTGAGAGGTGAAGAATTGCAATCGATGGAAGAACTTCGCTCTTATGGTAAGATCATCGCTAAAATCGTACGAGTACCGTGGTAAGCCGCTAACAAGTAAGATCTGCGAGGGACATGGTTTAGCTACGTGAACTTGTAGTTAGTAAGCTATTGTCTTAGCAATACCATTTCCTGCCTTAGGCAATAAATCCTCCGTCATGCGCGTGGAGCTCTGATCCTTGCGAGAGTTTAGGTAAGCAGAAAGCAGGCGAGAGCAAATGCTCAGTATGAGGCTGGCGCTTTCGTACCGTCTTGGCCACATGCTCACAATCAGCATTGAAAGCCAAAATCCAGCTATTGCGCAGTATCCAGGGCGTCATTTAATGTAAAGATATACACATTTGGGCCGTCTCCAGTTGTATGTCTCCAGCTGGCCCGTTTTAACCCCGGGACGGTCACGCGTCTATTAGAAGATGAGCATCTCAAGACCGTGGTGATGAAGAAATCAATTGCCTGCGGCGCATGTCGGACTTCAAAAAGAAGAGTAAATCCAGCCCGAATTCGTGACGCCCCGTCTTCTCTCCAATGCTGACTGCCTTCAGTGTATCCATTCCGGTGGGCCACCATGTATCCGCTGCAAAGAGCGAGGAGATGAGTGCATCTTTCCTCCCAAGGGCACCTCGTTCATCTTTAGGCGCTCGCGACTTGAGCGTCAGGCTCGTGCCGCTCCGAATGTGTCTTTATCAGCAGACGGCAACTATGCAGCTTCGCTTCTAACTACTCCGGCGGTCGCCCAGAATAACAGTTCAGAGGACCCCGACGAGCATCCCAAGGTCAATTTGTGGGAGAAGGACCCGTTGGATTACGTGACAGATGAAGTGAAGGAAAGCTACCTAAGATGTTCCTACAAATGGTCGTTTCATCACATTCCTACTTTCTTCACAGCAATCCGCAACAAGGTGCTGGATCGGTCCGTTGCGTGGGCCATGCTTGCTATTACAGTGAGGTCAGTTCATAATATTTTTCCATGGTTTCCATTCTTCGTGAGAGTTGTTGAGATGGAAGCTGACTCATCAAAAGATTTCTCAAAAACCCCCCAGAGGGATTCTCTAGTCAGATTCAGACCAGCAACTATTTTGCTGCGCACACTAGATCGCTCATTCTTCCGTCAATTGATGAGCCAAGCCTGCAGCGGATCCAAGTTCTTCTTATGCTCACCGGCCATGGATGGGGCTCGGGCGAGGGGAGGCGCGCATGGGTCTACCTTGGAATGGCCGTGAGAATGGCTCAGATCATGGGCCTATTTGACGATCCTCCGGTTGGAGCCCAGACCAAAGAAGAGTTCATTCACGGAGAGGAACGACGACGTACCGCATGGACTTGTTTCCTTATGGACAGTCTGCTGAGCGGCGGCAAGGGCCGTGAGCGGCTGCTTTCTGCAGACAGTATGCATATTCAACTACCGTGCGACTCAGGCAACTTTATCTTTGGCGAACCTGTAATATGCCCCCATATCGACGGCTTTCGATCCGATGGCAATCCACATATCCCGCTCGGCCAGCTGGGCATCGTCGCGTACAGCATGCGAGTTGCTGACGTCTGGGGTGCTGTTGCTAAGTGGTCCTGCTCTTCTCATCCAAATAATACACCTCCGTGGCAACCGGAATCTGAACTCCAGCGTTTATTAGTTCGCTTGAATGCCTGGAGGGAATCACTGCCTCCGCGTCTGAGGTATGACTTATCACTGTTGCATGCGCATAGCGTCCAGAATCAAGGACAGGCATATTGCTATATGCATTGTATCTATTTCATGTCTGTTATCTTCCTTTATCGATCCTACCTGCCGGAACTGGAAATGCACGAAGAGGCGGAGTTAGAGAACGGCGATAGGAAGCAGTGGACTGTGTTCTCCTCCAGAGAGCTTGCACAAGTTGCCGACCAAGTATGCGAAATGCTTCAAGAGATTCGCGGATTCGGCTTGTTCTTCCTACGAGGCTTAGTCCCATGGATAGGCTTCACCATCTATACAGCCGTCGGAACATTGTTGTACTTTTGGCACTTCCCTCACGTAAGCGAGGGTGACCCGCAAATCGAGAGCTGGCGGCAACGCATCATCGATGGATGCGTTTTCCTCAAAGATATGAGGCAAGCCTGGCCTATGGCTGACACCTGGGTAAATTACTCCTCACTCTATCCAGTCTTTCCTTTCCCCAGGACATCACTGACCAGCTTTTCTATCAGCGCGAAACTATCAAAGCGATGCACATATTCTACAGTAACTCCAAGTCAAAGGGCACTGAATCCGTGAGTCCGAGTGCCAGACGAGAAATGCGAAATGCCATCATCGACTATGGCGCCTTGCAGCCGTCCCCCGTCCACCCTGCTGATAGTGCAAGCGAAGAAGATGTTGCAGTAAGTCTTTCTATTCATGCATGCATATCGCACCCATGACTGACGAGTTTAATAGATCACATCTGAACAAGAAGAACCAATCACTACACATGATACTACACATGATATCAGTACGAATGAGACCGAGCTTGTGTCTCATGAATTTGGCGTGGTACCGCCTGCCGATTATGACCTTTTTGATACGCACTTCGATATTGACTCTACTATGCAGGCGTCATTCGCAGATGCTACCCAGGGCTTCTGGGAAGGATACCCAGGAAATGTTGAGGTGTCAGGGTGGTAGATAGTGCAAGGAGCACAATACCAATCCAGTCATAGAACCACGACATCATTCTCATTTGATCAATATCAAATTCAGGATAAGGCTGTTCGCTTCCTCTCCTTTACCTCTCTCTGTCTCTCTCCCTCCTTCTTATCTCTTTTTCTCTCTTTATTCGTTTTAGCTTACAGTTATAACTGCCGATACGGGGCAAAATATTGATGATCCATGCAGCCAAATTACAGATACCCCTCAACTCTAAATGCAGCTAAAAATGCAACATATGCGGCCATATTTTCTATACTCTTATCCCTGAGTTCTTGTGTTTCCGCCCTATTACAGTCAGCCACAGTGTTGAAAGAAATCCAATCATCTATTATCATCCGTTTGGCCTTTAATAATGCCATTTGTCGCCGTCAGGTGATGCAAGACAAGACGTGCAAACGGTACCGGTACTTGAGCTGTTCAATGAGGCAGCCCATCACTCTCATGTGATGTGATATTAAATCCCTCTTAGTTGCCCGGCTTTGTAGGTCTTTGCCAATTTTCTCACTACAGAATGGTCAAAATCAGAGCATAAGGAAATGCTCTTGATACTAATCTAGTCGTGGTATATGCCGGCAATTAATGTGAAGATCATTGGCGCCTTTTGTCGCTTTCTTATATATTACTATTCATACCGAAAGAAGGCCGTCAATGCTGAGTGGATCCTGTCACCATGCCATAAACGCCAAGATTACCAATTACCGGCCGCAGTGTGGATTGACTCCATTGACAGCAGCACGGGCAAGACAGCACGCCCTACGTAATGTCAGGTTGCACCGATGGAACCCTGAGCCAGGTTATAGGCTGGATATTGGACAGTAAGTAAGCCTACCGACGAACCAGCTATACCCGGCAATTCCGGTCCTGGCCCTACGAGCTGCGGCAGTTTTTCTTTCTCTAACGCAATAGATTGTTACTTCTACTGAGTAAATTACTTATAGGATACTTTTACAGCTCTTGACTGGTGAGCGAGTTAATCGAAGGATAAGGCGGCTGCAGATGTATGCACACACAAGCTTGTCGAGCAAGTCTGGGATCTTTTCTCGATCCACCGCTCTCGGTCGAAACATGACGAGAAGCTTAGAACATTCGTGCCCTTGCAATGACAAGATAAAGTGAGTAGAATGAAGTGTTAGCCAAGGTTCAGAATGCTGCTTATCGGTTATCTCATGTGTAAATACATGTGTATCTCCTATCAGCAAGCTGCCGCAGCGCCTATTCGAAACGGCGGCTAGTCAAGGGTCAGCAGCCCGCAGGGCCGGATCTGCTCTATTCGGACAAACTTCTCCAGAGAGATAGACATGATTGCTGGTTTGTGGGGTCTGCCGGCCGGCCGATAGTCTTGGTTATCCGGAGACATGTGTACGATCCACGCCTTACGACGTGGTTGCGAATATTGCCGAATCCGACCAACTCCAGGCGTTGAATGGGCTCATTGGACGGATCTTATTGTGGATATTAGAATTACAGCTTATCCATTTCCCGTTCCGGAATCTGCCGCTGCAGTGCAATGTCATCTTTCACACGTTTTCTTGTGTGAGTAGGATCAACCCCCCTTCCCAAGCGATAGTAGCGTTTGGCCAAAAAAAGGACTTACTTTGACCACCCTGTTCATAGCGGCTCATGATAATCGCAGCCAAGTTGAAGTCAAAGATAACAGTGATATGGACTATCTATGATGGAAAGAAGCTCTGAAGTCCTCATCTTGTGCTCTGCGGGCTACGTGAAAAAATGCGGCATGTGCGGCGAATGCGGAGCCCGGTCTTTTTTCGTCTAAGAAAATCTTATAGGAAACTGCAGGGTTCGGCGGCAAATGCGTTTATGTGTTCTCCGTACTATTCACGAATGTCCCTCGGTATCCGCATCGTGGGACCGACGCATAGAAAAATGTGTTTACTGGCTGAATTACTGAAATCGGAGCCCGGGCGCTAGTTACGGGACTGACTCCTACCGGTGGTTCGATGTCCCCCAAATATTATCTTTCTCATGCTCACTGGGGCAACGCCCTGATCGTATGCAAACATCATCACCGAGATTCCGATGGCCGAGATTGGTTGGCGGCGTGTGCGGCGTACTGGATGGCTATGACTGTGAAGATGGATGGCAAGAGAGGTAGTGAGAGAATTTCAAGAAGATTTGCGCTGGATATGATCTGATGATGGTGGATATGACGGCTATTTTGTTGAATGGATGGTAAATCAATTTCTATGTATATTGAATATAAATATGATGGTATCTAGACGCCTTGTTTGAACAAACATCAAATAACAATCAGCATCATCTCAACAGCCTTTAAATCAGCATCTTCACAAATATCTACATATTCAAACGCAAAAATGGTTGCAACTATCCGCCAATACAAGGCTGCCTGTGTCCAGGCCGAGCCAGGATGGTTTGACTTGGAGAAGTGTGTTCAGAAGACTGTCAAGTTCATCCTCGAAGCTGGCGAAAAGGGATGCAAGCTGATTGCGTTCCCTGAAGTTTGCAAGTCAATCTATGGAGAATCATGAAGAGAATGATTTTACTAATTCATCTCCTTAGGGATTCCTGGGTACGAGATACAAGACTAGCTAAGGAGCAGAAGAACGGTAAACTAACTGACGGTCTATCATAGATACACCTACTGGGGATGGCGTGTAAACTACCAAGATTCTCTGCCCCTTCTCAAGGATTATTTCAAGAACTCTCTTCGTCCGGATTCTGAAGAGATGAACCGCATTCGAGGTGCTGCTCGTAAGGCCCAGATTTATGTCTCTTTGGGATACTCCGAGGTTGAGGGCAACAGTCTTTACATTGCCCAGATCATCATTGATCCTAATGGCAATGTTATCAACCACCGCCGCAAAATCAAGCCTACACACGTTGAAAAGCTTGTGTTTGGCGAGGGCACCGGCGATTCCTTGAACACCGTTGTAGAGACTGAAATTGGCAACCTGGGCCACCTCAACTGCTGGGAAAACGTGAGTTGCCATAAGATGTAAATGAAATTGCTTCAGCCATATTAATCCACTGCAGATGAACCCATTCCTTAAGGCTAATGCTGCTGCCCAATACGAACAAGTCCACGTTGCCGCTTGGCCTGTCTACCCGCCTGCATCTTCTCTGAAGTATCCCGACCCGTATACTAACATCTCAGAAACCCAATCCGAGCTCGTTACTCCTGCTTACGCCTATGAAACCGGCACCTGGACGCTGGCCCCCAGCCAGGTCGTCACCAGAGAAGGTGCTCGTCTCAATCTGCCTAAGCGTCTTCAAAATGACGAAGCGGCTGTTGATGCAGAGGCTGCCGTCATTGGCAATGGCTTCGCACGCATCTACCGACCAGATGGCTTCCGCGCCGTTGAAGACCCTCCTAAAGATTTTGAGGGAATCTTCATTGTCGATATCGATCTTGATGAGAATATTTTGACGAAGCGACTTGCTGATTTTGTATGTATTCTGATCAAAGCTTCGGATTTTTTGCAAATGCGCTAACTGATGACTGTGGAAAAAGGGCGGACACTACATGCGACCTGATCTTATTCGCCTTATGGTTGATAAGACACCAAAGACATACCTTGTCGATGCTGATAAACCCAATCCCAGTCAGTTCCCAAGCTCTATACAGCGCCTTGGACTGGACAAGCCCCTTCCGGAAGAAGAGCAGTGAGCATGTTAAGCCAGAGAGATACTGGTTTAAGAACTTTTACTGAGTGCATGAGGACCGTTTATGATTGATAGAAATTGTTGATTATCTATGTAAGATATATAGGAAGAGTTGTAGGACCATGAAATCTCATCTTTTATTCGTTTCTGACTGATTTTCTGCGTCTTAATAACGTGAATCTATGCAACGTAAACCGAATATGAAAGCTCTTGGATAAAGCCGTATCAACCACATACTGGACGATAAAAGGATGAGTGCAATTGCAGGCAATTTATGTAAGCCAGCACTTGTCTTTTAGTAGAATATTCACAAGGGTAATGGCAATTTTTCGCCTCGGAGGATGCGTGATGTAGCAGTGTTCTATCTCTGGCTTATTTCATTAGGTAGTTTTCATAACCTAGATGTGCCTTCCGATCTTGATAGCGTTGTAGAGTATCCGTCTATCATGTTGCGCAAGACAACTCAGTACTAGCATTGCCACGCATAAGTACTAACATTTTATAGAGTTTTTCATCCTTTACTATTGGCTGAAAATAGCACCACTATACTTTTTTTTTCTTGAACTCAAGAATTACGATACAATCCTTTCGTCTATCTATTTTTACATATGAGCCCTATGCTGTTGCGCCTTAATCGCAGGGTAGCGCAAACACTGCGGGCGTACATCGTGAGACTTTAGGCCTATATAGGCCAGCTATAAATGCAGTTATAGGCTTAAGTCAGCATCCCCAGAGTCCCTCTTCCTCACCTGCCCAAACGAGACTGTTACCAATCTCGGCACTTGAGCCCAGGCTTAGTAACCACGGTGGCCGGAACAATGTCTTTCCGCTGTCAGGTTGGCTCCTCGCGTATGAATGTCAGAGTCGATCTTTTAGTATGAGCGCTCAACAGACAGGCCAGGTTATCTGCGGTTTCATGCTCGTTAATGAAATGTGATGCTTCTCGACAAGCACTGCATGATTTAAGATGCCCTGAGCGAGCCACCCGGTTTCCAGCTTCCATTGTGGGTATTTGTCTGCATACAGCAAGCGACGCGCCGCTGGACCCGCAGAACGAATCACCGTCGACAGCCCTGACTAATTTGCTGTCGTCCGCGATTTGTTGCAATGGATGAAACCTTAGGCGGAAGCGTAGGAGCGCCGGTATCCAAGCCTTCGCCTCAGCCTCAGCCCTCAAGGAAGAGGAGACACTCATATACGCGCGTTGCTTGGTGAGTGCGGCGTGGCTGTCCTTGTCTTTGATGAGGAGTCCCCTTTAATGACGCCTTCCTAGTGATGAATGCCAGCGGCGCAAGACAAAATGTAGCGGAGAGCGGCCCTGTAAGGCCTGCAGGGAGAGCAACCACAACTGTCTATATGACCGGACCACGCGGTTTCGGAACCGGAATCGCGCTTCGTAAGACTCCTCCTGGTCACTATGTCTGGTGCAATGTATCTCATCTCACCCGCTTTAGAAACACCACGGAAAGTGAAGGCTATTCCTCCACACGCACGCAGAACCAGGCGCAAGCTCCCCCGTCTTCACAGCCTAGCCAAGGACAATCTAAGCTAGCAGCTACTAATAGTGTGACTTCTACTTCCGCTTCCACTGCCCCTGCCAAAGCCAATGGGTTGCGTAGCTCAGACTACTATCTGCAGCTGGCGGAGAGGTTGTTGGTTACGACGAAGCCTGCGTCTACCCAAAAGGCAAAAGCCCAAAGCCAGTATGGGGTGCCTGTGACGTATTTCTTGGAGAAGCTGCTTTTTCATAGAGCGAACAACGCTCCTGGAAACGCATTGGCCTACGTCGACAATGACCGGTGGCTGAGTATCATTGCACTCTACGAGGAGGAGATTGGCATACAGTATCCTTTCCTTAATCTTGACGAATTGAGGCGCGAAATCACAGAAGGCGATGCGAGGAATGCGAAAGGCGACCCATCACGACAGCCAAATCCGCCACCCGGCGCCACGGCCACTCGTATTCAAATCGAGAACATTGCAATCCATGTCTTGGCTATTATATCCATTTTCGCTGATGCACGGACCATTGAAATAGCAAACCCATGGGTTGAAGAGATTTATGCAGCAACAGTGGCAAGGACACAGCTCAGCAGCACTGTCAATGCGGCTGATTTGTGCCTCCTGATACTCGCCGTAAGTCTCAAGCAACTGGAACAGCCGTTGAACATGTGAAAAGTCTGACATTTTGGGTGCCTTGCGTACTAGACAATATTTTTCTTCCTTAGCGATCGGGAAATTCTTGCCTGGAGAGGAATTGGTATTGTTCTGAGACTACTTCAGGAAAATAGTTCTCGAAACTCGGGAGACCTGAGTCTTCATGATGGGAGCCAAATTGCTACACAAGGTGAAATGCTATACTGGTGTGTCTATACACTTGACCGACGTTGGAGCTTTGGCACAGAGTTGCCGTTTGCGGTACACGATTCCGAGATTGATCGCCATCCTATGCTGGATGTAAGTAACAACAACAAAGCACAAATATGTATTGAAGGTGCTTAATCTCACTCTCGAATCAGGGCGACTCACTTTCTACATCCTACGTTTTGAGTATGGTCTCCTATTGCCGAATCTCATCAGATGTGAGGAAATGGCTACTGGAACCGATAACTGGCTCCACGTCTGATATGACACGAGACTTCCTTGATTTTCGCATTGTTCAGTGGAAGCGTAACTTACCAACTAAGCTCCATCACGATACCACCAGGAAATATGATCCTTCGAGAGACAATCGTGGAGACTATAGGATCTGCTTACTCCTTCATCTACGGGCAAACCAAATGAGAATCATTATACATCGGACGTCGGCAAATCGACTTGGATCAACCAGCCTCGATCCCTCTACGGTTAACGTCCTAGCTGATGTTTCCCATGACACCATTCGAGCTCTTGTGCGCTTGGCTGACGAGACGGACATTTATCATGCACAACACAAAACATTTAATCACTTTCTCGAATCTGCCCTTTCATCAATGCTGCTTGTGCTGGGGAGTATTAGCGACGACGTAACCCGAGCCTCGTGCCTTCAAGATGCGTTTGACGCTGTAGACCTGATTCAGCGGCTTTCATTGACATCCCCTGTCTCACAACGGCTTTTAGAACGGCTACATAACATTCATGAGGCTATGGATAACTTTCGCGCTCGAGGTAGCAGGGCTACGTCGCAAATGTCATCAAGTCTCGACGGAGCCACATCAATGGCGCAATCCGCGTACAGTCCTGATCGGCCTGCAGGGCTTGTACGGCTGGATATGGAGCAAAGTCAGGGCAATAACTCGAGAGTCAACGTCCCGTTAGCAAGACCAGAGCAGGCACTCTCAATTCCCACGTTACCCGGCCGCGAAATGGGCGATAGAGATCAACATCAGCGCAGTAACCTGGGTTATTTAGACGCCAGCCAAGCAATGACCTCGCCGCCGCTGCCGTATCCTCACACATCATCTGCTGGCATTGCCACTCTTCCATCAAATATGCCGCAGACACGACGTGTGTTTGAGGTGCCAGGAAATATCCTTAGTATGGCTAATGATTTACCCTTTATGAACTTTCCCGAGCTGGGGCAATTTTTGGACGAGAATCCAGTCAATTTTACCTTTTAGAGGGGGGAGTATGACTACGAGGCGATATCAGTGTTATATGGTAATCTCGCATTTCCCTTTGGTTGTCGCACGATGTTTTATAAATACCCGACGGATAGCGATACGTTTCGTCGCTGTCTGTTATGTTTCTTGGGAAATCCTTCAAATCGCGTTCCACTGCGCGTTGTTAGGTGCTGGAGCTAAACTTTTCAGGAGGACATGGGGAAAATATTGCTCCTTTCTCTCAATCACATGTATGTACCATAAGTCAATGAAATGCTGGTTAGCGACTTACAATCGGCGAACCGAGGTCAGGATCTGGGGTTGGATAATATACGAAAGCGGCAGTCTCACTACAAAACGTACTGCGAAAGATATGCTGAAAGCGGCTGTTAATGTGTTTTATTAATTAATAATTGAAAAATCGATTGTTACTTTCCTTTCGATCTGTGCGCACCCGGACGACATCACACACCGGCCAATACTTGCGCTTCGTTGCGTCCTCGCTCTTGTCAAATTTAACCAAGAGTTAAGCAGAGGGGGCGGGGCTTTTTTCAGTACTGCACAACAATTTCCCTACTAACTATATAATTTTTGTTGTTTGCCCACATTAGACATTGGCTTTCGCAGTTCATAAAACTCTGGTTCTCCAATACTCTTACAGAATTAGAACATGTGGAAAGAAATATGTGCCTCTGCTGTACTCATAATACACAGCTACCAACATATCTTACAGGCGTAGGCCCTTTATAAGAAGGGTAAAAGAATCAGGAAAAGGTATTATTATTAAAAGTTATTTGTGTTCTATGAGCGCAGTAAGCGTATAACGCGCTTTAAAAAATCCTGCTCTTTCTACCCGCAATAATCTTCATCAAATCTTGGACATATCTGCAGTCCCAATAGATGTATAAACCAAACTCCCAACTCGATAACTGAACGCCGGCGCCCGAAACATTTCCAATGGCTCCGTGATGATAGCAGAAGAATGGAAAGAAGAGGAGGAGGAACAAGATCGTATATGGTATATAGCGCGTTTATAACTGCTTGACCAATCTGGACGTGGGATTGGCGAGTAGTTATATCGGCGTCGAAGTCATTCCGATTTCATGTTGCCATTAGCTTTTTGATGCTGGCGGCGGCGGCGTCGGAGTGACTGGTGCATCTGTAGATTGAGCTACCTTGACAGCTGCTCTATGCACTACGGACCTTATTGAACTATCTTGTGTCCTTTGTTGCGATTGGTGGCCTCCTCCAAAATGCGCGCGAAGTCCAAAAGGTTTCTCTTCTAGCTCAGCTTTGGCTTGGTTATACATTTCCTCCACGATGGCAATCTCTTCTTGGACATCGAGGGTGCAGTCTAGTAAACAAAGTTCTCGCTCTCGCTGTTCAATATGCTCACGAATCTCTCTCCATTGGCTCTCGTGAGACTTGTATCGATCAGGAAGACCAGAGCCCTTGAGATATGTTAATATGCCCGCCATGATTGTATTCATTGCCCCTAGTCCGGTAACCGCATGACGAGAGCCATTGGCTGCTCCGATTGCAGTCAACGCCGCGCCGACGACCAGTTGAGCTCCAAGGCAGAAGTTGATCAAACCGTGAAAGATGCGATAATTATGAGCCGCCTTCTGCTCTGCTTGCACGACTCTGGTATATAGGCCAATGTTGGGTGCAGCGCGCTGAGCATGGCCAGTGCTTGACAAGGTAGGGACTGTGTCGATGCCTGTTAAGGAGCGAAAGGCAAGCAGCTTGTCGTTTGTCGGGATTAGCGCATTGTGGTCGGTTCCCATTATTGTAACTCGCTTCTCATTATTGGCCTCTCTTGCTGCCGGCTCACTATTGGGAGGAAACCCCAGCTCCTCTCTATGGCCTGGCGGAGGATCTCTGCCATCGAGAGAGCGAACCACCTGAGCAAGTCTTCCAATCATTATCTTCTAAATGTCGATGAATTCAATATTCAAAGGAGGAGCTGGTGAGAAGAAACGATTGAAAATGAATAGGGGAAGGCTAGTGAGCAATAGGAGTTGCGGTGGCCTTCACCGCGCTTTGCTGAAGCGTTTCCACAAAATTTCACGATGCAGATCTACCTTCGGAAGCTTTCAGAAGCTAAAGTCGGGAGCGATCTTAGCAGGTGGATTTCAGGAGGGGCTCGCGCTCACGCAAAATTTTCGAGGCATGGCCGCGGCCGCTTTGGGCCGCCTCTTCCCAGCTGCTGCCCAATCTTTCATCGTCACTTGATGCTCCATCTCCTCCAATTCCATCGCGGTCTGCAAGGAAGAACCACTGATCGGGTCTATCCTGTCCCGCTAGCCCCCAAGTATCATTTTGATAAGCATGTCTCTAACTGGATTTAGAGTCCCGTGGTGAAAATTAAGGGCACGTTTTGGCGAATAGCAGGCGGCGGCTAGCAAACTGACCCGAATCAATTTGCGGCTGAGGTGTTGTGCGGGTCTGGGTAAAATAGAAACTCGCAGAAGCTGAAATACCAGCGCTGCTAGTGCCACTAATGAAAGTGCTTCACTGAGACATCTAGGTAGTTGCAGTCTACGTTTTGATTTGATAAGATCATGGTGGGTGAGATGGCATGTAACGCTCCTGCAGGCTCTTCTAAGACAGACGGAAAGCTGGCTTCGCTGCGGCGGAAGTACATCTCGAAGCATGCCACTTAGGTACTCAGCGAGTTTGAATAGCCTATTGGTTGGCTAAATAGCGATAAAGCTCTCCTAATAAGATTAAACATTTGTGTTAGACGAGATACCCGTCCGTGGAGGGTCCGATCATCATGGGAATTATGTATGTCGGAGGTCTGATTACCAAGGCAAAAAATTTGCTTTGACGTAGGGGGTGTCTGAATATCCACTGATTACATGATACAGATCCGAGTGAAACAGTTATTCAAGTGATCAAATCCCACCGGCAGGATCAAATGGAATTGAAGTAATAGTCCGATGTTGACGTGCATTGCTCCATATGCCGTAATCCTACTTTGTCAATCGATCCTTTACTAGGTACAGAGTAGCAATCAGACATGACATTCTTGACAACAAATGTCTACCTCGCGTCTTACTCCGAGATGGCTGACTAATATTAGGTACGTAGGGGTCGTATCGTATCGTATTCCCTTGCAAAATACGCTCGTAGAATGCTATATTTCCTTAACGTTCTGGCGTTTATACGAGATAGAGTGATATTAACATTCACTTAACACCTAGCATGCAATTGATAGTGTTGACAAGGGCCAAATACTTGCCGATTTTTCTTGTTAGCCTTTGACCGCTAAGAAAATAAGCCGCTTCCTCCTATAGCAAGCATTTATGGGGCGAGAATTTGATACTAGGTACGACAGTTACACTATTGATGTTACGCAGGACGAATTGAACCGTTGGTAATAACTTAGCAATGGTGCGGTAGATCTAAGATGATCGTAGCATAGATGGCTGCTATCATGATCCTATCACCACCCGCTAGCCGTTGTATCCGAGAAAGAAAGGCAACAAAAACGAATAGTTACGCCAAGGGTCTATCAGACTCGTATACAAACAGACAATTAACAATCCATGGTCTAGCTCGATGCAACACTGCTACAGCATCATGTGAAAAATCGAATACACGGAAGCCGATGCTAGCAAAGTAATACAAATTTGGTGATAAATTCGCCTTACTAAGCGTAAGAAAAAATTGCTCAAAAGCGCTGTAGCTTGGTATCTATTAATGTACCTACGAACAAAGTAGGTAATTATTCTATTGCACCATTTGCCATTTACTGACATGAACTACGCCTTGAAGGTTCTATATTATATTATATATCTGCAACTGTCTTCCCCTGTCGTCTCACTGCATTAGTTTCCTAATCTGGCTTTGTATACCGGCAGGTCTCATTTATATTGACCTGTCACGCTGAAGCAATGGCGCTTTTTGGAGTTGTTTTTCTATGTAGCTAGTAGCTTGTGTAAGCGAATTTTCAAGATCTTATCAACTTGCATTGAGCTCTTTCACAGAGCAGCAAAGTTGGGTAAACGTCAGGCCATTGTAACATGCAGAAACCCTTGCTAGCGGTAATGCAGAGCGGTAATGCAAGAGGGATTTTCTCGACCTCCCTCGAGGTGACTTAAAATGTCTTCTTATACTACCCTATCTAGATACTTGCTATGCTAGTGCTTATTAGCAGATGAATATATCGATTATTAGAATCACCTAATTGTTTTTCTCTTTTGAAGTCCTTCTAGATGGCTTATGCAATACTGCACTTCGCAATGTTTTTCTCCACATCTTGCTATACGCTTCTACCTTATTCAGCTTTCATGCTGTCCAAACTGATGCTCCTTTTTGGCGATCTTGCTTCTAGTATATATAAGACAGGATTTCTCCCAACACGTTGATAACAGCTCCAATCAGAAACTCAATCGGTAGCCAGCGAAGTCTACCAGCCTTTTTACCTTAGTTTCATTTTCGCGCACGTATTTGTCGTTTGTGTCTTTCAACATGTCATCTGTTGATGCAATTGTTATTGGCGCTGGTTTCGGAGGACTCTACAATCTCGTAAAGCTTAAAGAGCTCGGGCTTTCAGTAAGGGCCTTCGATAAGGCTCCTGAAATTGGTGGTACATGGTACTGGAGTCAATATCCCGGCGCAACTAGCGATTCTGCTAGCGAGATTTATAGATTCCGCTTCAACAAGAATCTATTGCAGACAGACGAGTGGCCGGATCACTATGTATCGCAACAAGGAACCCTGCAATATTTGAAAAACATCGCCAAGCTTTATGATTTAGAAAAGGATATTCAACTGAATACCAAACTGGTATCGGCTGCTTTCGATTCAGTATCATCTACATGGACGACTACATTTGATAATGGCGAAGTTTGGAAATCCACATACTTGATTACGGCTGTAGGATGCTTCCATACACCTAATTACCCCAAGATTACTGGTCTCGAGAAGTTCAAGGGTCCAGTGTACCATACAGCGTGAGTTCTTTGGTGGTGTTATAAACAGAAAAGTATTTTTACTAACTCTTTTCTTAGTGTATGGACTGAACAGTATGACCTAAAAGATAAGCGAGTTGGTATCATTGGTAATGGGTCTTCTGGTGCACAAATGTTAGTTAACATCGCAGACGATGTAAAGCAGGCAATCTCTTTCCAGCGCTCAGCGCAGTACGTTGCTCCCCATCCAAACAAAGCTGTCTCAGCCGAATATAGGGAGAAAATCAACAAAACTTACGACGATGTCTGGAAATTGGTTGATAATCACCCTACTGGAATGCCTTTGGAGCACCAGACAACCTCAGCTATGAGCGTCAGTCCAGAAGAACGGGAACGTATCTGGGAAGAGATTTGGGACAAGAAGAGTGGCTTCAGCTATATGTACGGAGTCTTTGGCGATATTCACTCCAGTGAAGAAGCAAACAAAGAACTTTGCAAATTTTTTAACAAAAAAATTGCTCAAATTGTGGAGGACCCCGAAAAAGTTAAGAAATTAACGCCAGATGAACTCTATGGCAAACGACCAGTTACACTCTCTAACTACTACGAGACATTCAACAAGAAGAATGTCGATATCGTCAACTATCAGCATACACCCTTTGTTGAAATCACCGAGGACGGTATTCGAACTACCGAAAAGCTGCACGAGCTGGACGTTATTATCCTGGCGACTGGTTTCGAGGTCGTGGATGGCAGTTATGCAACCATCGACATCAAGGGCCGTAACGAAACCTTGAGCCAGCAGTGGGCTCGAGACGGCGTATCTTCTTACTTGGCGATTGGCGATACCGGATTTCCCAACTTGTTTTTTAGCGTGGGCCCGCAATCGCCGCTTGGCAATATGCCTCCGATCATCGAGGTACAAGGCGCTTTTGTTACTGGGATGATTGCCAAGGCCGAGAAATTGAAGAAGGAAAACGGAGGCAAGCCTGTTCTTATTGAAGCTGATGCGGAAGCTAAGAAAGGGTGGATGGATCTGTGCCGCCAGATTGCAAATGGCAGCATATTTAGAAATGTCAAGTCTTACATCTTTGGCAACAATGGCCCAAGAGGAGACGACAATCCTGGTATCTTCTGGCTTGCGGGTTTTGCCAACTACCGAAAAGCTGTAGAAGACGCGGCGGCGAAGGACTATGCGGGTTTCAAGTTCTCGTCTTGAGCGACATTGATTACGATAATGATTTTAGAGAATTACAAATCATCTATAAAATGAGAATAAACCAAGATCATATATATTCCTAAACGTTGATACTTTTCTGGCTCATATTTGGGGAAACAACCAATAGGCATATCATGCGGCTAAATTTTCCTCGAGGCTGAAGCCTTGTGGCCAAACAGCAGTGCTCTGAAGCAAAAAGTTTCTTCTACTGTAGAGACCCTGTACACTTTTCATGTAATCATTGATCCCTTCCAGGCAAGAGTCGAGATGCGGGGTTTCCCCTCCTTCCCTTTATGGGAAAGTTCTTTGGGGCTGTATCTTGATCCAACAGTCAAGCGCTGTTATAGAGAGCCTCTTTCTCTAAGAAATACTTTGCTTGTGAAATAAATATGTCTTTAGCACACTACACACGTATTTTGTGGCTTTAGGAATTGCCGATGAATAATCGATGCCTTTAATTTCTGACATATATATGTACTTTGGGTGATAACAAAGAAGAGTATACGTAGTACAGAATGCTACGTCCCTATTCGCGATCTGCAAATTGCCACATTCATTTATCTGCGTACTCAGAAACGTGAAATTCCCGTTAAGAATAGTAATCAAGGATCCGATGTGTAAATTACGTTATTAGTACCCTGCATCTCAGCATTGTTACTCCGCTCTCTTGATATTCGGCCTCGTGCATGGTCCTCAATAATGTAGGGATGCTCTTGATATTTAAGTCAACTGCCATATATCATTCAGACAATGTCCAAGTAGGTTTAAGACCATACTATTGCGCCATTTCTAAGCTGAAAGATATACAAATATACCATCAGACCATGGCCAACAGAAAAAGAAACGATGTTGCTACTGAAAGCCATATAGAGGAAAAGGCCACAGACTTCAAATTCCCACAGAATGAGATGGGAGTAAGCAACAAAGTGCTGGAAGCGGATGCTGCCATTGGTTTTGCTGTTGAGAGAGAGCTGGGGCCGTGGGAAGCTGCTCAAGCATATCCGAATGCCATCTTATGGGCGCTCGTAATGGCAGCCTGCGTCATCATGGAAGGCTATGATACCGCTCTGCTTGGTAGCTTCTTTGCGTATCGTCAGTGGCCCAGATTCAACGATAGCGTGCTAAGCTAACCAGACCCAAGCGTCATTTCAAATCAAATTTGGGAAATCTGTTGGAATTACTCCTTCTACCCCCAGCGGGTACCAACTAACGGCTGCTTGGCAGTCTGGGGTAAGCCAGGCACCTAATGTGGGAGGCTTCATTGGAGCCATCATTAATGGCTGGCTCGTAACAGCCTTTGGCCAGAGACGCGTTGTTTTATGGTCGCTTATATGCATGATGGCCTTCATCTTCATCCCCTTCTTTGCGCCAAACCTAATTGTGCTTACAATTGGCGAATTTCTCTTAGGGTAAACACAGTCATCCCCTCTAATGGCTCTGTTTAGACGCAAAGTAGCTAATTACTTGGGCTAAAGCTTCCCTTGGGCGACTCTGGCGACTTGTGCCATTTCATACGCCTCTGAAGTCCTGCCGCCATCTATTCGAACTTACTTGACTTCTTACACTAACATGTGTTTCATTATTGGCCAGCTGATTGCGGATGGGGTACTAAAGGGGCTGTCTAATCACACAAGCGAATGGGCTTACAGAATTCCGTTTGCAATCCAATGGGTGTGGCCTTGTTTCCTGATCCCGTTGGTATATCTTGCTCCTGAGAGCCCTTGGTACCTTGTCCGAGTGGGCCGCATTCAAGAGGCAGAGAAATCGCTGGGTCGACTCCAAAGCTCCAAGGCGAGGATTGATCCAAAACATACGCTCGCAACAATAATACACACAAATGAGTTCGAGCGAGAGAACGACATAGGAACAAGCTATTGGGATTGTATTAAAGGTGAAGAGCTCCGTCGAACCGAGATCGCTTGCATGGCTTTTACTGGTGCGGTGCTCTGTGGTATCAATTTTGCCTATAACAGCTCATATTTTTTCCAGAGTATTGGTGTCAGCACGTCTACAACATACTCATTGAGCCTTGGAGGTGTTTGCTTGGGCCTTGTAGGATGTTTCCTTAACTGGTTCGGTGGGTATCTTTTGAACAACAATTTATGAAGGCTTTAGTGCTCATATAGAATTGTCGCAGCTCTCATGCCATACTTCGGTCGCCGACGCATCTATATCTGGGGCATGATTGCAATGTGTATCGTCTTGCTCTCGATCGGTGTATTGAATGTGTGGACGAGTAATCACTCGGTAGCTTTGACGCAAGCTGTACTTACCTTGATATGGACCTTCATCTTTCAACTCACCGTTGGTCAACTCAGCTGGGCATACCCGGCTGAAATAGGATCTACTCGCCTTCGTCAAAAGACTATTTGCATTGCGAGAGATGTACACGGTGTTGTGAATATCGTATCTGGGATTCTTCAGCAATATTTCATGAACCCTGAGGCGTGGAACGTTAAGGGCTATGTCGGGTTCGTATTCTTACTGGCAGCCATCATACCAATCAACTGAGGCTGATGAGATTTAAAATACAGATTTGTTTGGGGCGGTACGTGTTTTTTGATGATCATTTGGTCATATTTCCGCCTTCCTGAGACATGGAATAGACCATATGAGGAACTGGATATCCTATTTGCTCAGAAGACACCAGCAAGAAAATTTGCTGCTACCAATGTGCACCCTATCGAAGATATTACTGCTGCCCAAGTAACAAAACAGGAAGCGTAGCTGATAATCCCACGGAAGGATTGTTTGACAAGTGTTGAGAGTTTTGGACGCTAGATGATCTATTTATGTCTAATTGGCTGCATACCATTGCCTTTACTATGCATAGTTTGCTAATAGGCTGATTTAGATATTCATATAGCTTTTGCTATCATCATGCATAAGTATTCATATATACTAAAGCTAGCCGCTGCTTGTAATTTGAACCAGTTTGCTCAAACCTACGGCTTTTTCGCTGATAGTGTGAATGCTACCTGTCCCCATGATATCCAACATCGGCATGTCTACTTTCAGGGTCTTGGCCAGCCAAGTCCTAAACTCTGTGGCGACTAAAGAATCGACTCCATTAGAGCTAATCGATTTACCGGGGTCAATGTCATCGGCCGCCATGGAGAGAAGTTTGGAAAGCTTCAGTCGGATCCCATTGGAGACAATGGTAGTGGCCTCCTCGGCCGTTGTCGCTGCAGCTAGCTGAATGGGTACCAAAAGAATAGGATCATCTTCAGTGGAATCGCTATTGGCGACCGTTTCGCTTTGGAGGTGCCTGAACAGAGGGAAATTGAGATAGCTAGGTACAGGCATGCGACGTTGCTTGTATAGCGCGGCATTCGTCAAACCGGATACTGCTTGGCTCGCAGCGGAGTTTCTGGGATCAAGATGATACTCGAAAATCAAGTGAATCTCGTCTTCGCGAAGGGATTCGAGAACTACTGTGATATTTGTGATAGCCTTGAGGCGGCTCTTGTTCTCAGCCACGTAACCAACGGAGAGAATGCTTCCCAAGTCAACACTGGTGGCGGGGAGACCTAAAGCACGTCTGTGTGCCGCCAAAGCATCTTGATAAGTGTTACCAGCGGCATAATTGGATTGACTGCGGTTGCCCACAATTCCTGTAGTAGAAGAGAGAAGAAGGAAGAAATCCATGCTCGTGGGCAAGTATTTATGGAGATTCCATGAACCCTGGACTTTTGGCTTCAATGCGGCATCAAAATTCTCGTAAGTCATGTTTTCGAACATTGCGTCCTATGCGATTGTCATATTAGTAAAAGTATATCACCTTGCACGGAAACGAATTGTTTCTTACCTTGAGGACCATAGACCCCTGAACACATCCCTTGATTGGAGGAAGCTTAGCCTTGCATGCGTCAACAACGGCTGACAACGCAGATTCATCGCTAACATCGCAAGCGAAGACATGGACGCTGCAGCCAGTCGCTTCTAACTCTTTAACAAGCTCTTGCGCAGATTCACTCGCTGCGCCTGACCTTGACATAAAGATAAGGTGCTTTGCGCCGCGTGATACCATCCAACGTGCTATACTTCTTCCCAAGCCTCCAAGACCTCCAGCCAGGACGTACGATGCATTGCCATCAAACTGCAATGGGGACGGTTTCTCGGGCATGATTGGAACGATATCGGTCAAGTTAGGCTTGAAAACAGTCTTTCCCATGCTCTTGCCGGACTGCAGAGATCGGAAAGCTTCTTCAATCTGCGTGTAGTCCATAACCCTAGTGGGTTTTGCCACTCTTATTTTGCCATCAGCAAAGAGTCGTACTGTCTCAGTGATAAGTTGTCCTAGCTTTTTGGGCTTGTAGTTCATGATGGTTGTCAAATCGACACTAGCCATTACCGTTTGGCGCAGCAATGGGCTAAGATCAATTCTTCCGTTTGATTGAGCGTCCTTTTTCCCAATCTCAATGAATCGTCCAAATGGAGCCAAAACATCCCAAGAAGCACGCAAGGCATCACCAGAGAGCGAATTGAGAACAACATCTATGCCGCGATTATCCGTCATGCGCATAACACCTTTCACAAAAGACAGATCACGGCTCGAAAAGATGTGATCCTTCTTTACACCATACTCGTTGATGAGAAGATCTCGCTTTTCAGGAGTTGACACTGTCGCGAAAATTTCCGCTCCGACCAGATTTGCTAGCTGAATAGCGGCTTGTCCAACGCCACCGGCTGCAGCATGAATGAGAACGGATTCTCCTTCAGACAAGCGAGCAATATCATAGAGCCCATGGATTGCCGTAGAGTACACACAGGGGAGACTAGCAGCATCTTCGAAGCTCACAGAATCTGGAAGTTTAACCACAGCATCCGCAACTTGTCTTCCGAATGTCTTGAGACAACCGCCGTCAACAAGTCCATTCATGTAAACTACCCTGTCGCCTACTTGAACGTTGGTAACTTTAGAGCCAATACGAGACACGTAGCCTGCTGCTTCGTTTCCAAGACAGGCTGCGACGTGCTCGCCCATGGCAATTAACACATCTCGGAAATTGAGCCCGACGGCGTGGATTTCCACCTCCACTTCGTTATCGGCAAGTGGACGGGCCCAAACTGGATCTGTGGCAAAGTGCAGAGCGCTCAGTGATCCTGGTGAAGAAGTGTCTAGCATAATCGGTCGTCCAGCCTCCCAAAGCGGCGCTTGTTTGGGGTCGGCCTCAGCAAAATTAGAATGTATGTAGCTATTGACTCTCTGAGCATCGATGAGGCGATTTGTGAGTAGATGATTGGCTTTCAAAAAGTATTCAGCGTTCTTGCTTTCATCGTCAATGCTGTCCACATATTGATACTTGAATACGGAAAGAATTGATTCGAGAAGCTGATCGTCTTCAGGTCGAGGTTCCGCTACCGCTAGCGTGACAAGATTCGGAGCGTCGAGGTCACGTTCCCATCTCACCGTTCGGATAAGGCCTGTAGTCATATATTGAGAAGGGTCTTTCTCAAAGTCTCCTGCAACCCAAAGAACACCATCGCTTGTAGCAATGATATGATTCAGTTGATTGTACCGCTCCTCTGTAAGCTGAGACAGGATAGGGCTTTCCAGGTCGAGGAGTGAAATGCATGTATCATAGATGAGCTCAACATTCGATAAGTCTGCAAGGCTGGCAATTGAACAGTTCTTGTACCCAAAGTCCTTGATGATCCTGGACTGTAAAGCGGATGCTAGGTTCTGGGTCGCCGCTGAGGAGATGATATGAATCTTTCTATTGGCGTCTTGCAACCCAATATCCTCGTTATTTTCGGCAACCATAATGCTTTGTCCACGAATATCAGAAACTTCGCGATCTGTGAGTACTGTTGCGATTCCTGTAAAGCCTGCTTTACGGAGAACGGCATCCCACTCAGATTCAGATATAGACGGGCACCATTTGCGGTTTGGCTCTATGCTGAGCCACCAACCCTTGAGTTGACCAAAAGACAGCGGAAGCCAGAGAAGATCTAGTTAACAGAATAACGAAGTTAGTCAGGTGTACATGCTATAATAATTTGAATAAGCTGTAAGGAGCTCAAATGGGATGGAGGTACAAGGAGCCATTGTCCGATGCATCCACAACACGGGGGTTACTTAAGCGTAGAACTGTTAGTGTACACATACCTTGTCGAATACCTTCGTGCATCACTAATTTACCGCCTGGCTTGAGTAGCGACCGTAGATTGGCCAAAACTTTCTCGAGATCTGCAGTAGCATGAATCACATTTCCGGCAAAGATGTAGTCGTATGTGCCTTGCTCAAATCCTTGTTCAATAGCATCGGACTCAATATTGAATGTTCGGAATTCCATAAGGTTTCTCCATCTCTTGAACTTGTCTTTAGCCTTCTCAAAGAATGCTGATGATACGTCGGTATAAGTGTACTTCGCAATAGCTGAGTCGTTGAACAGTCTTTCTTCGTTGGAAGCAGATGGTCCCAAAGCCTCCAATACTGGGGCAGAGAGTGAGCCGGTTCCAGCTCCAATTTCCATAATATTGAGATTGGCATTATTATGATGGACGATCTCAAGATAGGCTGCCAAAAGGCTGGGTAAATTTCCAGACTCAACCATGTTTCTATACAGTTCGTCGAGAATATTGTCTTGACCAAACATCAGCTGTAGAGGGTCGATCTCTTTCTTCATGACGGGCGCCAAATTTCTTCCCATTCTGACCAAGAGTCTACCATCTGCGCTATCCATGACACCGTCAAATAGCTTTTCTCTCAGCGGCTCATTGTCCATATATTGTTTCCATTCGTTGAAGTCAAGATGGGGTAGCAAGTTATTGTGTAGGTCGTCTCTTACTTTAACGCACCAATCGTAGTAATTCTTGAAATGACCTTCGTAGCTGCTGATTGGATAGTCTTTCAGGTCCTCCAAAGCTAGGGTTACGAACAAAATCGATGCTAGCTGGAGCTTTCTGACTCTTTGTCGATATTCCTCGTTCTCTTGATCAGAAGCAAGCACTGCCTTGAGCTTGGGCTGTTTAACCAGGTTGAGATCTGGCATCCACTCTACAACGTGGCACATCTTCTTTGCCTCGGCTGCAGATATTTCGGATCCCAGAGATTTACCGGACCACCCTCGGACAGCAATTCTCTCTTCATTCGTCTTCTCGTCCCAAATGGTGATGTCGCTGTGGAACTTTTGAAATCCAGTCAACTTTGAGACTCCGAATCCTCTGAACTTGTGACCGGCAGTGCTTTCTATTTTGGCAGAGACACGGACTTCTTTAATGAAGGTAGGAACCATAGGAGACTCCAACGTGGTTTTGTCAGTAACATCGAGAACACCTACACAAAGAATATTATTAGTGACTCTTCAATGAGAACACAAGGGAATTTTTTGACTTACCAGCTATGAAGAGATGCATCATAGAATCCATTGTAGATGGATGAATCATATGAGGATGAGCGAAATTCTTGGGCATAATTTTGGCGACGTCTGGAACAGTGATAAATGAGGATACTTCGCCTTGGCCCTTGTTGACAACAACTTCAGAGAGGTTCTGAAACAGAGGTCCAAAATGTAGCCCAATGGTGTCCAGATTGTCGTAGTTGATGCTTGTTGGCGTGTTGCAGCGTGAAATACTGTCCTGAAGCATCTTCTTGGAGGCCTGAATTTCTGAAGCTTCTTCAAGCCCCTCGTCGATTGGGCCAGGTAAGACTTCGTATTGAGTTTGGATGTAGCCCGTGCAATGCTCTACCCAGTCGTCTGCATTGCTATTATAGCTTGTTACAGTAAATTTTCTCCACGACTTCGATTTCTCGAGACTAGACTCGTCCATGCCGACCATTGAAAATTTGACTTCGACTCCTTCTTTATTGTCGGGAATGATAAGAGCGCTTTTTATTGAGATGTCTTTGAGGTGAAACCCGAGCAGCTTAAGATCCGGCGATGCGATTTGCTTCGAGGTTTCAATAGCCATAATGATATATCCCACACTGTTGAGATTTTAGCTTTTGCATTTTATTTCAAGTGAGCGTCCGAATCAAGAATCTTACCCAGGATAGACAATGCTGCCTGTGACCTATTTTCTGTTAGTGTTTGTAAAACTTATATGCGCAACAAAATGGTTGTTGACTTACTACGTGGTCTCGCAACCAAGGTTGCTCAGAGATTCGTATAAAGTTGCGCCAAGCTGGTTCTTCTGGATTCCAATCGGGAACTGGAGCTCCGAATAGATCATGGCGAGGATATTTGCGGAAGCGATAGTTGCGACTCAGCCGACTCTCATACCATGTATTTTGACTATGGTTAAAAGCATATGGAGGCAAATTAACAAGCATTGTTGGCGATTGCTCTCTTGAATGAGATGGCGATGCTTGATTCACAAGGCTAAGATCAACCACGGAGCCACGTGCAAACAAGTTTCCGACAGATGTCAGAAGAGTATCAACGCCCGGATTGCTGCGATCCAAAACCGCGTGATATCCAATGAGCTGATTATCATTGAAATGGCTAGTGAGCGTTTCTTTGATGGCGCTACGAAGGGCTGAATGAGGACCAACTTCGACGATTTCCTGGATTGCGCTGTTGCTAGTATTGACTCGCATCGAGTTTTTTGAAGAGCTTTCTGACGACATCTTGAGCAATGCATCCGTGAAGCGCACGGGCGAAATCAGGTTGTCAACCCAGTATTGCGATGTTAAATCGCCTTCAATACGATTTCCTGTGACACTTGAATACATATCTGCTGAGGATCCGGTATCTGATGGCTTTTCCAAATCTCCGAGCAATTGCAAATATTCATCTGCCACAGCTTTCATATGTGATGAATGATACGCAGTCTTGACTTTAAGCTTTCTGGCGAAAATCTCCTTTTCGTCAAGTATCCTTTTCAGCTCATCAATCTTCATAGTATCTCCAGAAATGGTGTGGTTTTTTGGACTGTTGTAACAAGCCACAGTTAATTCACCAGGCAGTTGTGAATTGACTTTCTCAAGATATTCATCCAAACTTGCAGCTGACAAGCCAACCGCAAGCATTGCTCCACTGCTTAAAACGCGGCCAGAAACGTAACCTCGGTAGTAAGCCACTCTCCAAGCTGCCTGCCTGGAAATCTTTCCTGAACAGTACGCAGCTGCAATTTCACCGGAGGAGTGACCGACTACGCGTGTAGGCCGCAGGTTCCAAGAAGACAGTAAGTCGATAAGGGCAACTTGAATTGCAGTGCAAGACGGGTGAGCCAATTGTGGCTTGTCGATTTGTGAATCAGTTTGATCTTTCAGAAGTTCGTCTGCGTTGCATGGTTAGCTATATAAACATAGTATTTCGAGCGAACGAGCTCAGGGCAATAAATCAGACACTTACCATAGAGAGACCAGGGACTACCCAGTTCCTGCATATAACGAGAAGCGCTTTCTAGGCTATCTTTAAAAGTTGAGAAAGCCAAAAGCTCGCGCCCCATAGCATACCACTGAGCACCTTGGCCAGTAAAGACAAATCCAATGCTAGGAACTCCTCTTGTCCGAACCGGCTTCAGAAGAGATGAATCAGTGGCTAGCTTCTGGGCTAGATCCTCCAAACTATTTGAGAGATAGTAGGACCGCCACTGGAAAGTAGTACGCTTTGCTGCCAAGGTATACGCCAAGTCATTAAGGTAATTCTTTGTAATGGTTGAAGGATCTACAAGTAGATCTTTAAGGTAGTCACCCAAGGCACTGGCATTTCTTTGGACACCTTGTTCATCAAACGATGAGAAAGCAAATACCAATGGAGGACGAGCTATTGTAGAATCACCATTGGCGTGGGCATGCTCGTTTGTTTGAGCATGTCCATTGATCTTAATTTGACCGTTAGTTTCAACATGACCATTAGATTGAACGTGGCCATTGGTATGAGTATGGCCATTCGTTGCGCTTTCGCTCGCACCATTACCATTTGTATGGCCGTTGTGAGTGGTATCTGGATAAGGCAAAGTTTTGTGAAATCCTGATAGATTCTTTTCTCTCAAGTAATGAAGAGCATCAACAAGAACAACGTGGCCGTTCGTACCTGAGAAGCCAAAAGAGTTTATCGAAAGCTGTCTCATACCTGGCGCAGGCCATGGTGTTGGTTGCAGTGGCAGTCTGATTCTCCATTTGTCAATAGGAATCTTTGGGTTTGCCTTCTCGAAATTTGCGTTTGGAGGAATCATTCCTGATTCCAAGATCATCACGGATTTGATGATACCAGCCAGACCCGAAGCTCCCTCTGTGTGCCCTATAGCCGATTTAACGGCTCCCACTATCAGTGGAGATTCTCGATTAGCTGTATCAAAAGTGTTTGCAATCGCGCGTGCTTCTATAGGATCTCCAGCTGCAGTTCCCGTAGCATGGGCTTCAACATAGGCGGTTTTTCCTATGTCCAGTCCTCCCCGTTTGTACACCTCACGTATCATTTGCTCCTGCGCGGGTCCGCTAGGTAGCGTGATACCAGGAGTTCGTCCATCTTGGTTCAGACCGCTTGCTAAGCAAACTGCTCTGATGGTATCTCCATCTCGGAGAGCTGTAGAAAGGCGTTTTAGGATAATTGTTCCAACGCCTTCTCCTCTGGAGTATCCGCTAGCACGATGATCGAAGCTGTACGACTTTCCATCGGCAGAGAGGAATCCGTGGTGGTCCATGCCAAACCAATCTGTGGGGTAGGTGAATACATTAACACCACAGATAACGGACATTTCAGACTCGTTATTTCTTAAGCTTTGAGCTCCCAAATGGAAAGCAACCATAGAACTAGAGCATGCTGTATCGACAGTAAGACTTGGGCCTTTGAAGTCGAAGAACCAGCTGACACGGCCGGATATGATAGAATTACTGGTCCCCATGGGCTTATATTTCAGTTTGATCTCCGGATCGCTGTTCAACAGCTGAAGATAGTCATGATTAAAACCACTACTGAATACTGAAGTATTTGATCCTACAGCTCGATCCAATGGAATGCCAGCTAGGACGATGTAAGTGATCAAGTACGAAATAAGCACTGTAAGTAGTACTAATACGTACCATTCTCTAGAGCCTGGTAGACGTTCTCCATCATCAGGCGCTGTTGAGGATCCAGAGACATCACCTCGCCTTTAGGAATTGAAAAGAACTGATTGTCGAACTCGGAAGGATCACCCTTCATGAAATGGCCGCCTTGTACGTGAAACTATCCATCATGTGAGCATGCATGTAACCAAACACTTGTCAGGGACACCAACTGTTCCTCCGTGTTCGACATCCGGATGGTAATGCCCATCCATATCAAATCTGTTTTTGGGAAATGGAGTCATGGCAGATCGGCCAGTCATGAGCATCTTCCAAAAGTTCTCGTTGTTGTCCCCCTCCTGGGGGAACCGAGAGGCCATACCGATAATGGCGAGAGGCTCCATCGTGGCGACGTCAACTTTGACTACACAATCTTGAAAAGAAAGGGAAGAGATGCACCTCTTCTCAGGAACTTTTAATAGTATACTGGGAAGACCTTTATAAAGTATTTCACCAAAGGCAAATCAACATGTTGCCCGAACAGCCTGCTTGACAACACTGGGTAATCAAACGAGGCTATGCTTAACAGTACGAGAGTCATCACTACAAGCAAAGATGGCATAGTGTACATGCGGAGCTCTACAACTGGCGGCAATAGGATAATACCTACACCATCGTGCTAACACGATTCTAGAGAATACCAGGGTAACCCTGTGTTGTGTGTATATTTTGGTAGTATTTGACGCAAAGCCAGATTAAAAATCTTTGATGGCCATCCCCGCGATTATCTGTTCCACATTTGGACTACGATCATCGTATTACCTTTTCTTCTCATTGTTCGGCCTCCTATAAATAGAGGCTAGCAGTAATCAATCTTGTCCATATACAAGTATTAAAATCCATACCACAACAGGGTGGACGATGCGCTAATAGCTGAGCACTAATAAGACCTAAATCTGGGGAAAATCTCTAGTAGGAGGCACCATATTATCTATGGCTTACATAATGGGTCCTATCTATCCCTGTCTATGTCTTTCTAAGAGCTACAACAGTTAGATGCTATACAATCCTTACATTATAATGCCGTCTCCAGAATTAGTAGTTCGCTGATTGATGGAATGATTAGCAGGGATCCCGTCATTTCGGCCCGTTCCCCATACATTTCCACGCCGGCGTAAGCTGATGGCAATAGTGCGTCCGGAAGCTCGTAATGTGAATTTTTTTCACACTTCGTTTTCCTCCTCTCGACTCCTGCATAGTACCATCGTTAGGACATCTAGACAAGGGTCATAAATCTGAATCAACTATGGATTCGAGAACTCGGCAGGAATCCGTCGGCCCGTTAGTCAAGGATGAGGGAGCACTTTGCAGCCATAGTGCTTATTTTTTGCAGCGTTGCCTAGGATCAACTGCTCCAATAGGCAGCTTGCCAACGGCTTTCGGGGCCTGTTACGTGAACATTTCCAGTTGTCTAATTCCTTTTTATCTTATTTTCGGTTTCAATTACATACTGTATATACTTAATCCTCGTGCGACCCAGTTGTGGGCCTGGAATACCAACACAAGATGGAAACAAGGCGGTATCCAACAGGAACGGAAGTTCCTACATGGTCAGCTAAGCCTGATGCAAATGTATAAGTAAAATAGTAGCACGAACTGTCCCCGCTAATTCCGTTCCTTTACTTACTAAGTTATTTGTGCGTAACTCTCCTATCAATTCTATTATTGCGAATCGCAAAGTGTTCAGACCGATGATGGGGAGGATCCTGCAGTCTCCCCGAGAGAAATAAAGGGCTTACTTATGTACTCCGCATGTTCCCAAGATCAAGCTTAAACTCTATGCCGTAATCATGAAAAAGACCTCCGTTCTAGCAGTATTAGCTATTGGTGTCTGGGGAAGTCCTGGGTCTGCAAATTCTGACCCTTGGATCCTTTTTACAAAGCAGTTTATTGCAAATCGTTATCAAAATTCCCCCTATGTTGCGAATGGATATTTTGGCCAGCGACTTCCGGCTGAAGGAGTTGGATATTGGACCTATCGAGATGATTCCACTGGAGGCTACGTGTTGAATTGTTTGTGTAGCGTGAATTCCTTGCGTTCACGTCGTGTGGAACACTGCTAATCAGTCTTATGATCTCATAGCGTGGCCGCTGGATCAACCAAGAGCCACATTTGGAACTATTTCTGGATTTTGGGACGTTCAGCAAAATATCACGCACACCCTCGTTCCAGATAATCTCAAACGGGGAGGCGAATCAGTTATCAGCGGTATTCCGGATTGGACTGGTCTGACGGTTACAACACAGGACGGCCAGACTTATGAACCCGGAGTCGATCCTTCTACCATTACGTCTTTTCATCAGTCATTTTCCGTCCAAAATGGAATTGTTCAGACAAACATTACGTGGAATCCGCTAGGGCATAACATTACCTACCAGCTGAACTACACTGTCCTTGCGCACCGAAGTCGGCTCAACCTGGGAATTGTTCGCTTAGATCTCTCGGTCAGCCAGGATACGAGGTTAAAGATAACCGATATCTTGGACGGAGCGGGGGCTGTACGGGCCGACTTCCATAACAAATTGTTCGATGAGGATACCACGATTTGGACGAGTGTGAAGCCATCAGGAATCGACTATTGCACGGCATATATTGTCTCCACAGTCAAATTTGAAAGTGCAAACGCCAATCCTGTAAACGTGGATAGCCTGCGGAGCGGATCTAGCACGAGGCACAATGGTGAGGGGTATCCCTGGGTCTCCACCAATTCGAGCACCGTGGCCAGCACTTGGGATTGGGATCTGACGCGGGGGGAATCCTTGACCGTGTACAAGTTTGTAGGAATTGGCTCCACAGCAGCCTTTCCCACAGACACGCTGTCACGTACGAAGAACGTGGCGATCTCGGCAAGATCTATCGAGTGGCATGATCTGATATCTGAGCACACAGAGGAATGGGATGCGGTCTGGAACGACGGGGACATAGTAATCGGAGGCAACGAAGACTTGCAAGTCCGCACGCGAGCGTCACTATTCCACATTCTCGCCGGCCTTCTCCCCGAGGACTCTGGATTCGCTAATTCAATTTCCGTCGGAGGACTTTCCAGCGACTCTTACGCCGGATTAGTGTTCTGGGATGCAGATACGTGGGTGTACCCTTCGGTACTCTCTCTTTACCCACAGTATGCCGCGAGCATCAACAATTACCGTGCCCTTCTCCTGGACCAAGCTGTTGAAAATGCGCAGTACTACAACTTCTCTGGGGCACTGTATCCATGGACTAGTGGCCGATTCGGTAACTGTACGGGCACCGGGGCATGCAAGGGCTACCAGTACCACATCAACTCTGATATCGCATTGGCTCACTGGCAGTACTTTCAGCAGACAAATGACGTGGGCTGGCTTGCTAAACAAGGATGGCCGGTGATCAAAAAAGTTGCTGATATGTTTGCTGCATATGTATATCACAATACTTCTACTGGAAAATACGAAACCATTCAAATGGGAGAGCCGGTATGCTATCATTTCCTTGAGTAATCACTTGTTAACAGTTACTTTGGCTGACCGAATAAACTATTACAGGATGAGTTTGCATATAATATTAACAATGGCGCATTCACCGGGGTATCCATCAAGCAACTGCTTGGCGACTGGGCCCCATCAGCTGCTGGGCGCCTAAATTTACCAGTCCCTCAAAATTGGTCTCGGATTGCGGAGAACATGTACATTCCGTATGACGAGGAAGAAAAAATCATCATCGAGTTTTCTGGGATGGATGGCACGTGGCGTGTCAAACAGGCCAGCGTAGGCTTGATCAACTACCCACTCCAGTTTCAGCTGAGTGATACACAAGCACGAAATGACGTTGCATATGTGAGTGCCCTGATCTTAGCTTTACATTACCTCGAGATTAACTAACATGTGATATTAGTATTCCTCAATTAACACAGCAGATGGGCCCGCAATGACATGGTCCATATATGCAATCTCTGAAGCTCAGCTGCAGCAGAAGGGATGTGCCTCGTACACCTTCATGCAACGCTCATCGGAGTCGTACATTCGCCAACCCTTTAATCAATTTAGCGAGACAGTGCTAGATTCAGAGCCCGAAGGAGTTGATAACCCCGCCTTCATCTTTGGGCTCAACCCAGCGTTTCCCTTTCTTACTGGGGCTGGCGGCTACTTACAATATTTCACCCATGGCCTTACTGGGATGCGCCCAAACGCAGAAGCATTCTATCTCGACCCCACTCTACCACCTCAGATTCCAGGCGGAATTCAGATCAAGGGCATGAAATGGCAGAATGCATCGTTTGACGTCACGATCGAGCTGGAAACCACTACGATCACACGACGTAAGACGTCTTCAAGGGCAGAGAAACATGTAAATGTGCGCATACTAGGCGGTAATCCGGTTGTAAAAGAGTATCGCCTAGCTGAAGGGGAGTCGATTGTCGTCCCAACAAGACGGCCTGATATCAGCCATGCCGAAGAAGATCTGGCCTTGTGTCAGCCGGTTGACTCTGATTCCGACTGGGCCGCTGGAAATTATCCGTATGCGGTAGTCGACGGCGCGAATTCGACCGTGTGGCAGCCATCTAGCCCCCAAAAGGCCTCAGTTACGGTTGAGCTGCAAGGCAATAAGCCACGCGATGTTTCAAAAGTTATTCTCAACTGGGGTGGTGTTCCACCTTCTAGTTTTAGCTTGCTGGGGAGCAAAGAGGTGGGAAAGGATTTCCAAGAGCTGCACCCCACGCAAGAGGTGGAGATATCAGCACCATACGATCCCCAGGAAGCACGAGCCATTCGAATACGGGAAGGAAACATAACCATTGTGGAGCTTCACAAATCAGCACTGGTTCGGTTCTTGAGGCTATCAATTGAGGGGTCTTATGTCGCAGATGGCCTTGGGGCAACAGTGGCTGAAATGCAAGTTGTTGGTACTGAGGACCCAAATAGCTACTGTGGGAAAAATATGGGAAATGAGTTTTCGTTTCCTATTGGTAGTCTATAAGGTCAACTTTTTGCCTGCCTAAGTATGTAGCTATGCTGATTCCACCAACTCGACAATCATCTGTGCAATCTTTCGGATTTCCTCTTGCCCTCGGGGGAAGTCGTGTCCAAACGGATGGTGGTGTTCCCGAACCAAGCCTGGATTGCATAAATTCAGTAAGTTTAGTCCTAGATTAGCATCATCCTCAAGTACACTCCTCACATGAAGTGTCGGGATGTCAATAAGCGGACCATCTATCGCACCCTCATATCTCGTTAACCCAAGCTCTCCATCGGTTAAAAAATATCTGCCATCGCTAAGCTTGCCCGTCTCAATGGACTTCATTTCTTCTTTCCGGGATTCAATAGCCTTTTCAGCTTCCTCTCTGTTATCTCCTTTGCGTACTCGCATGTTTGAGGGGCGAAAGAACGTTGCTTCCAATTCCTTATCTATCGCCGCAGTGTCTACCGCTCCGGTCATTACCCTTTCTTCACTCAGCGTAAATGCTTTGATGGGAGTGCCGCCATTGACAAAGATTGCAAATCGGAACAAAGGTTCACTTGGATCTGTTTGGTTGTGCCGAATGATTGCTTGAGCTGCAAACGCCGCTCCTCCAGAGTAACCTAAAACTCCATCGAATCCTCCTTCTTCTTCGATAAGCTCTAGTAGATGGTCCTCTGCATTCTTTACAGATGTTGGACTAAGAGGATTGTAATATCCGTACTGAGGCAAACTTGAGAATTGGGCAGTGAACACAGACCAATTTCCTATATGGGTATACGATAAGAACACTATGTGTGGCTTCGATTGGCCTATGGTGACACACCTTCTGTATGCAGCTCTGTTCCTTGAACGAAGTCGAACGAGTAATCATCCAAAATGCTTCTCAGAGAGGCAGTCTGGGCTTGAAAGATCTATAATAACTTCCATAATGCGAATCAGTTCAATGTCCCCGATGACAGGCTGTGTAAGATGTAATGGTGAAGAGTAACCTCATTATTCGAACCACGTCCATGTAAACATAAAATCTTCATTTTGAGAGAAATGGTGGTCTTCAGTGACGGACGGTATCAACGAAGGCTGATTGCTATTGCAGAGAGTTCCACATAAAGCCAGGCTAGAGTCGAAGGTGGTGGGTTGGTTTGGAGATTCTCACTGACAAGCATTCTCCATTTTGTAGCCCTGCTCATGAATAGGATCTATCTTAATCACTTAACCGTGAAAAGAGATATCATTTGCCGGATATGGTTCCTCCTAACGTAGTGTATGGTTCTGGGGTATGTGTGTGTATAATCGTCTTATGCAGCGAGCTGCATCTTGCAATTGAACCGCTCCAAGTGCTAAGCGGGACAAACTGATTTGAGCATTAGCGCTCATCAATCCACCGAGCATCCTTCCGATGAAGCACCAGCAATCCGTCTCCTCGGCTATAAGTACTGTCTCATGACAGATCGGGAAGTAAGCTAAGTAGTGGTGGTAATATTGGTCTCCATTATCTCAATATTTCGCCAACGTGATGGATCTCAGCCAAATCGCGTTGGCTTTGTATACCGGGGGCGTTTTGTATTGCCTCTTCAGATTCATATCCTATAGAATTAGCAGCTCCAGAAAGCAGAGAGAGTTTTCGCAGCAGCATGGGTGCGAGCCTATTCAGATCAAATACCCTCACAAAGATCCATTCTATGGGATTGATCTACTCATCAGTAACTATAAGGCATTCTCTAAGCACCGGTTCCTAGAGACAGTAACAAAACGACACGATGAAGTCGGGGAAACATACCAGCTTAACATGCTGGGGACAGTAGGTATGTCACGTTGATAGCCATGTAAACATGACATTGATCCTCGTATCTCTATTAGCTGAGACAAATACTATCAACACAGGCATCATGACCCGGGACCATGAGATCATCAAGACTGTTCTCTCTACACGTTTCAAAGACTACAATCTGCAAGAAGAACGAAAGAAAGCACTCCATCCTCTGATGGGAGCTGGAATTTTCAGCTCAGATGGCGCTGCTTGGGCCCATTCACGTGCTCTTCTTCGACCTCAATTCGCTCGTAAACAGCTCATGGACTTGTCCATGCTGGAGACTCACGTCAAGCGCTTGATGGACGTCATCGTTGACGAAAAAGAGACAGAACTTCAAGAACTAGTACTGCGTTTTACTATGGATATGGCCACTGACTTTTTACTGGGAGAGTCTACCAATAGCTTGCTACAGGAGCAGCATGGCTATCACACTAAATTGAAGGGGTTCAAAGATTCAATTCAATACGCACAAGATCGAATAGCAACGCATATTGCGTTAGGTGGGCTGGCTATTCTTAAACCAGATCCAAAGTTTCAGCAGCATGTAAATGTGGTACACAAGTTTGTGGATGAACTTGTGCATGACGCCTTGCGTGGGAACAGCTCGGACTCCAAGGCACTTCCTTATGTTCTCTTGCGAGCCATAATTGAAGATACCCAGGATCCGATCCAAATTCGGAATGAAATTCTCAACATCCTTGTGGCAGGCAGAGATACCACTGCAGGCCTCATCGCTAATGTTTTTCTCATGCTTTCAACACGACCACAGCTGTGGGCAATGCTACGGAATGAAGTCGCACAATACCAAAATCAGCCACCGACATTTGACAACATATCGGATTGCAGATATATTCGCTATACTATCAATGAAAGCTTACGGCTTTATCCTCCGGTTCCAGTCAACTCACGTGTTGCAATTTGCGACACAGTGCTTCCACGAGGAGGAGGCCTAGAGGGGAAATCCCCTCTATTCATCCCCAAGGGAACTCCGGTTGTGTATAATGTCTTCGGTCTTCATCGAAAACAGGAAGTGTATGGCGCCGACGCTGAGGAGTTTAACCCCTCACGATGGAAGTCGCTCCGATTGTCGTGGGAGTTCCTCCCGTTCAACGGCGGCCCTCGAATATGCATTGGCCGTGAGTATATCCCTGTCATTGCTCAAATGCTTATCCTAACTAACCTGTTTTCTCTTCTAGAGCAATTCGCTATTATGGAGGCTAGCTACGTGCTTATTCGATTCCTTCAAGAGTTTGAAACCATCGAGTCCAGAGACTCTCGACCGTGGCAGGAAAATATTGCATTAACAACAAGCAGCTTGAATGGAGTGCGCGTATCGTTAAAGCGTTCAGGATAAACCTTGAATGTAAATTACATTGATCATCACTTTGAAACAAATAGATTCAGCATGATGCGATACCCATGCACGAAAGTTCTAAGTCTATAGTGTGTCTATCCGTGACCCTTCTCTCTATCCGTGACTCTTCCCTCTAATGAAGGATGCCCTTTTCTCTATTTTGCCGTATAAACCGCTCTATAAATCCATCTTTCCGCTTATAAAACAAATTGACAAATTAAGAAAAAAAAAATCAGATAAAACCGACAAAAAGTGCCGGTTCAGCACAGGGCGCTTATACCCAGCCAATTTTGAAGAGCCTATATCCTACTTCATCAGCTCGTCCGATGTTATGCTTCTTATCAATCCACTGCTTGCTCAAGATCCTTAGATGCTGACAGCTTTCCGTAGTGGCCGTGTTGTTTTCAGCAAATATGGCCTCGATCGAATCGCAAACGCCCTCGAATTTGCCATTTGGTCGGATTGACACCATCAGCCAGAAGACGCCCCCAGGCGCGAGGATATGAGCGGCACAATGGCGAAGCCAACGGGCATGTTCCGCAGCATAGACAACATCTGCGGCAATAACGATGTCTGCCAATACATCCAGGGGAGGCTCGCGCGTCGGAGCACACCAATCGAGATGGGCGACTCGCATCGACGCCGCGGGTTCCGACCTAGAGCTGAGGGAGGCTGCATTTCTTTCCAGGTTCTTCAAGACAGTAGGATGGTAGTCCGTTGCGACAATAGATGGGAGTGAATCAGCTATTGAGGGCAGGAGGCTTGCAAGCACCATGCTGACAAGGCCTGTGCCGGCACCAAGCTCAACGATTCTTGTGGAAGAATCAAGCGTTGCCTGATCCAAGTTAAAATTCGATGGCGTACTGCAAAGCATCTGTGAGAATGCGATGGAAGCCCCCCAAGTCTGCAGGCCAACATCGGTATGATCTTCTCCCGTTTGCATGGGAGTGTCGTAGAGATCAACAACAAGTTGTTCCGCGTTGTCACCCGTCAAGAACTGAAACCGACGCGTCATACCAAGGTCTTCCTCATCATTTGTGTTGCATCCATTTTCGGTCGAAGTTAGATGTGACAGCAGTGAACATGCCGCATCAACAAAGCCATCTCGAGTCTCATCATCAAGAGGCAGTTCCCACGCTTGTCCAACGAATCCGGTAAGCCATCGCACAGCGAAGTCGCGTTCCAGTGGTTCCAGGTACAGAGATATGGCTTTGTTCTCGTTGGCTAGCTCATCAACATCGTTTTCTGAGACATAACCCGAATCCAGCACGGGATCGTCCTTTGTTTTCCTGGGCACCTCCTGTCCTAAAACGTCTGGGATTGGATAATAAGAAAACTCATGAAGACAGCGCAGCGCCTGGCGTGCCTCAGCCTCTGTAAGACTAGCGGCTCTTTTAAGGGGTGGCAGCCTTTGGATCAGGGGCTCCACACTACGAGACCTCATTCTGCAGAGACGGCTTCCGCAACAACTACTGCTATCGACAGAGGAGGTATTCACAGAGAGTCCTTGTTTTCTTCTGTAGCACCTTTTTATCGGGGAGAGAGGCCCTGTCCGCTCTGATATCTACCAAACTAGCCCGGCCCACGTGGGTCCTGCTCTCTTCATTGTTGGCGAAAAATTTTTGATGCTCTCGTGGGCGATAAGTACTCAGGGTCTAGTGGCCATTTGGGGTAAAACTCTGTGGAGACTTGCCATCGTGGCTTTGCTGCCAAAAGGTACGTGCGCTGCCGATAAGGCTTGCAAGTCCAGCCACGCCTTCTACAGTACGGGTATGCCGAGTATGCGTTGTATTAGGTATAATAGTGGTGAATGACTAAACCTTGTGGCAATAAGTCCTGAAGATTGAGAGCTAGAAAAGTGCTAATAAGCGCCTGAGTTTAGCGGTAACCTACATATGTGCTGCTTTTTGTTCTTGTTCTTTGGTTGCGAGTACCTGACACAACTAAGCGACTAGATCATCTATACTTATGGAATCCACGGTTATGGATTGACATATTTAAGTTGGATCATCCGTACCTCAAGCATGGAATTGTGAATATCTGATGCATTACGAAAGAACCCAAATGCCTATGTATTCGTTTAGTTTACTTGGCTTACTATATATAATATCGCGTGTTTTAAATCGCCGCATACCCTAGATTAGATTGTTAATTGGAGAAGTAAATTTGAATAGGCTCTAAGCATTGCCTCTCAATTACCAAAGAACTTACCACGCTCTTCTTCTCTTAACCTCAATGTAATGTCCACCTTCTCTCTTGGATGCCCTTTCGCCAAAGTTAGGTTTGTATAAGAGGAGTCTAAACGATACATATAAATAGGTTGCAAAACAAAAGTATCAACAAGCCGACGCAATGATACAAGCCTCCAAAAACGCCCCCAAAACTTATTTAGAAGGTTATAAATTCTTTTAACCCAGCCACCATCTCCTCCTAGTGGCTAAAAATAATATGTATTCTAAGCTTGCCAGATGCTTCCCAAAGTTCTAGAACACTTTCAGACGTCCGGAGCCCCATCTCCTTGTACCCATTAACCTTTCCATTTTCGCGATATATTTGCAGATGCAACTTCCAACTTCAATCATAATGCCGAATCGTGTGGCTCTATGATGACTTTTACAAGCATATCAGACTTGTTGCCCGCGATATTATCAGGCCTCTTAGTGTATAAGCCAGTCGCAAAGATAGCGGCCTTGAGAGTCCGATAATCTATAGAGAGGGTTTGCTGCCGGAAAATAACAGGGTGCAAACAACTGAGCTTTCGAATTCGACGTATAGTATGGCATGTTATGGTGATAAACTTTTACAGAGAGAATGACCTAAAAATCCGACATTGCTCAAAAGAATAATCTCTACCATCTTCATCATGCTAATTTGGAGGTGCGACACCGCTAAACTCCGTTCCGTCGGCCTTACGCAAAAACAATTTGTCTGATTTCACGGACATAGCTTACGTCAGAGGAACTTTACATTATTTGTCAGCGGCCTTGGCCCTCACAGTTGCAAATATAGCAGGAGGCTTGACATTAATTATAGATAGACAAATGCTTTGTCTCATCAACGCCAGAATCTGTTAGCCAAAGGTATAATTGGCAGTGAATCAGTGTAAAATATGAATTCTCAGATCAGCGCTACGGTGCCTCGGCGGCCTGGTCGCCCACGAATGAGCGAAACTACTCAAGGAGAAGTAAATGCTGAAGCTGTGAGTTCACTTTTCCTTTAGGCCAAATTTAATCTAATCAATCGCATTTCAGAAGAGAGCTCGGATGAGATTAGCTCAGAGGTCGTACCGGAATCGGAAACAAAATGCACTTGTCTTAGCAAAGACTCGAGCTGAAGTTTTTGAAAAAGCCTTGGATGACTCCATTGATGAGTTTATACAGTTTTATGAACGAGTATACCGAAAGAAGAATGAACTGCCGACTGAGCTTTTCATGGAACTCAATAAGACAGCCATGAATATCGTATCTATAGCAAGGAAGGCTCGTACGGAGCAAGGCACCTCGGCCAACCAAAAAAATCAGCCTCCTGAAGAGATTGCAGCAGATTCAAATGGAGATCCAAGCTCTGCCCGCGATCCATCAAGTATAATAGCTGACTGGTTCAATGCATCTGGAAAGAACATGACTGGAGCAAACCAATACTCGCAGCATGACGAACCTGTGGCGGGAAGTAGCAATCTAGTCCCAGTCTCACAACGGCTGCTACTCGCTTGTTTGACAAGGGCTATGGATTTACTGCAGTATGGAAATCTCCATATCTTGGCACTCAATCCGACGATGCTTCTTCCGTTGAAGTTTGATCGAGTCGAGGATTTAAAGGAAAGAGTCTCCCAACGGCTTTCTGGCAGTCCTGATGCTTTTCTCGCGGATTGTCTCTATAGCGAAGGCCGAAATGCATATCTGCCTAAGATGATGCGTCTTGTCGAGGGAAATCTGAGCACTCTCCAGCCAAGGTCATCACCACCAGCATTAGAACGCCTCGAATTTGGCTTGACCAGAACAATGCTTCATACAATCAATCCTGAGTTCCAAGGAGAGTGGCTGGAAGCGCCAGATGTTGAAGAATACCTTGAGCAGCGAGGGATATTTGTCCGCATGGGCTCACCTAGTGATGTGATTAGGCTATCGGCGCCAACAGTTGGCGAACCAAGTTTAGCAAAGCGTCCTGCCATTCCAGAGCATGACTGGACGATATTCGGGAGAACCTTTGGAGAAAATCAGATTATTCCCACAGGTCTAAGTGATTTCGCAAGACCCGAATGGTATTCAGAAATGGATTTTCCTACCAGCAAAACAACAAATGGCCAAGAACAACAACAGGACCTAAGGATATCTGTTGACCTTGATAAGCTAATCCGGGGGCTGGCAGAGAAAGCAATTTGCCTTGGCCCATGCCCTGGAATCAGGAGGGCACACGTCGATGAAGCGATCCGCGGATCAGTCACTACACTTCAGCAACCAGTGAAATGAATTTTAGTTGGGTCATAAAAGAGATTGAAGTAAGAGGCAAGATGTTACCTGTCTCAAGGCCATTATTTTCTCTATAAGCACTCGCCTTCTACGCTGTTTTTTCTTCTTATTCTTCGTTACAAAAGAAATTTAGGTACAGAAGTATATACAACCCTAGCATCCGGCCCAAGGGCCATCCTCTCCCTACTAACAGCTCTTCAGTGAGCCACAGCAATGTTAAACCTGTTTGGGCGCAATTTCTCAAAAGTCGAATCGTACATGCGCTCTTAGCCGTATGGGACACTGGGTGGAGCTTACGGCTGCTCGCACTGTGGCCCGATCCCTAAACTCCAGATGACGGCGGAGAGCACAAGTTATCTCTTTCATCAGCCGAGATGGAACCCAAGATGCCTGCACGGAAGCCAAGCGGGAAGAAAATCAAGCGCCGAGTTGCGATTGCGTGCACCGCATGTCGCGGCCAGCATCTGCGGTGCGATGCTGCCATGCCGATTTGTTCGCGATGCCGTAGCTTGAACAAGGAATGCATCTACACGGATTTACGAGAGTCTCGCAGAAGACGTACCGGATTCCAGAATTCAAAACTCGTCGATAAGCAGGATGAAATTATAGATATGGTTGACAACATGGTGCAAGCTGGCCAACCAAGTCTCATTCCCAATGCGCCTTCATTAACGCCCAATCGATCCAGCACCCCGTCTAGCCCTCAGTCTACATGTATCTTTACAGCGTCGAATGGCGGTCTACAGCCGACTGTATTTGCGGATAATGAATTTCTCATAAGTCGACCAGTTGACGGGTTCTACAAGTTCTTCTTCCCCAGCCACCCATTCATCCTCCCGAGAGTGCACTTAAAACAACAATTCGAGAGTAATCCGGATTTCAGCGGCCAGTTGTTTCTCATGATCACATACATTGGCTCACTATACATTCGTGATCCGCAGTCAATTGGATACAAAAAACAAGCGGAAGAATCTTTTGACCTTGCGCTTTCACCAAATGGCTTCACTGTCCAGGCTCTCTTACTTCTTTCTCTGACTCTAGAATGGGCAGGCGAAAGTGAGAGGGCGGCAACGATCCTTGAAAAAGCGAAAAATACGGCACTAGAAATAGGGATGCAACACCGAGACTTTGCTTGTCGTCAGGGACGTGGAGAAAAGGCACTAGAAGAAAGCTGGCGACGGACTTGGTGGGAACTCTTTGTGGCGGATGCAATGTTTGCTGGGATCCGCCATCTGCCTACATTCACACTCTGGGGAATAGACACCGATGTCGACATTCCTTGTGAAGAAGAGCTATATGTTACAGGAGTGAGTCATTTTCTACGTTGTTCGTGAAGCCAATAACCTGTGGCTAATTTTTGCCCTAGAGGATCCCATTCCCGCAAACATTGCGTGAATATGACGACCGTGGGCTAAACGACGAAAGCTTTTCGTCTTATGCATACCTCGTAGACGCAACGCGGATACTTGGGACGACATTGGCCGCTGGTGATGCCGCCAATGAATCGCCTTACACTCTGGTTAAAAACGCAGAAGCAAATCTTATGAGCTGGCATTTATATCTACCACAACGAAAACGCGACCCTGTTCGGCGAGATGGGACTATTGATGAGGTTTTATTCAAAGCGCATATGGTGATGAACACGTGAGAAAACCCTGCGAAAGATGTAGTTAAAAAAGAGTTAACGATTTTCGATGCAGAACATCTACCCACTTACACAGGCCAAGATCTATGCTACACTACACCACGATGGAGCTTTTGTGCTCGAAATACGCACCACCACTTCCCGGCGAAATCTCAACTGCTGAAACACAGCACGGCGACAGGCACACGCATAAGGCAATTAGCGCTGCGAAAAACTTTGTCGACTTACTGACCGCTTCTTCTTCTCCTCTAACACACAGTCCGTTTGTGATGTGTATGGGATCTTTGGCAATGGCCACTCTTCTTTCTGCTTACCAGCATTATTTGACGGGCTCCGAGTTGTCTCATGCGAGAGATCGAGTCCGCGTGTTTCTAGGCGTACTTAAAGCATTTACAACGATCTGGCCACAGGCGCGGCACCGGTCAGAGGAGATCAAATTGATGGCACGGGTGGTTCTTGAGCAGCAGGATACCTCTGGAACACTAGATCTTTCTGCTCTGCAGGTCATGACGAATATTGAGGGCATATCTTTTATCAACGAAATTTCGGAAGATGTGGATGTGTTAGATCTTGGTAAGAATATGGGCGCAGTAACAGAAGGCGTGTAAATGAGCAGGCGACGTGTTGACTATCGCATAACTCTCATGTGATTTATATATTTGAAAGGAATACGGACTGCTTTAAAGCTACTATGCAATTACAATGCAAAGAAATATATATCTTATGTGTGACCAAAATTTATAGATGAGCGGAAGTGCACTTTGAGTGAGACACGGGATTATAGAGACTGTAGTCGGGCTCTGAAATTAGAGCTAAGCGTTGCTATCAAGCAATCTGTTTGCGCGAGAACGAGCCACTCTCAATCATATGACTGTGACTCCTTTACGAGTGGGCGGGCAACGGCAACAGTTTGTCTAAGCATATGGCGATTGTTTGCTCTCGGGTCGGCTGTGCGCCGGAGGGCCGTCATCGACCCGAATGTGGAGCTATGCTTTTTGGCCCGACCCGAATGGTAACTGTGTAGCTCAGGTGGCCCTGTTCTGGACTGGCGATGAGCATCGATTAACCGCCAGATTCATACATCAGTTGCTTTCCCGAATGACCCGTATCTGAGCAAAAAGCCGTAGTAGATGAGATTCTATATAAATCTGTGAACTGTCTTCAGTTTCTTGTGATTTCAATGCGATTTGACTGTCGTCAACAACAATAGCTTCGTGCCAAACTCATACTATTTCTTCTTCATTCTCAGCCATACTTGAATCACTACAATGTCTTCCACTACGAAAAAAACGTAAGTCCTCTACTGGGTAACTGATATCGATTTATGCCCTGAAAGTGTCTTAGAGACCGGCCCCGAGAAGACGTCAAGATTCTCTTTGACCATGAGTTAACTAATGCACCTGGAAAATCCATCGTTGGAGTTCATCTGGATTATCCGCCCAACGGGTTTACTCCTCCGCATCGGCACGGTGGAGCTACTGTAATTGCCTATGTCTTGGCTGGCGAATTTACAAGCGGCATGAATGGCAACCCGCCAAAAGCATACAAGCCTGGAGAAACATTCATTGAGCTCCCTGGATGCCATCATACTGTGGCAGAGAACAATTCGCAAACTTCCTCCACAAAGGCCATCGCAATTACTGTTGTGGATACTGAAGTGCTCAAGACTGGTGGTTATGCGGCTTTGACTGTTCTTGATGAGGGTTGGTAAATGACTGACAGGCAAAAAAAAAAAAAAAATATGCAAGGTGCCTCTTTGCAGGGATATTTGTAACTTTTAATGAATCTCCTAGGTTAGGACGAATGGATTACTCAAAGAGTTAAGAAATAGATATTTAGTCATCAATTTTTGGATCCTGTATTGACAGATCTGCTGACTTCAATGCTTCATTCCTCTCTGATTCATTTATGAAGTTCTAATTCTATCGATACTCAGCTCCGCAATCACCTATTTGCTCATAAATATCCACTCTTCTACTTCTCTTCAGAATAGCTTCCAGCATATCCTGATCGGATGAGTCAAGGGACCATCCAAAGCTTCGCAAGTTTTCGTCTGTGTGTTCACTGATTCCCATACGTGCACCGACAATAACCGCGCCCACGTAGGGAAAGTCTAGTACCCAGCGTGTTGCGACGTTGGATATGTCGACATGATATTTCGTAGCAATAATTCTCAGCGCAGCAAGAAGCTCTTGGAAAAGATCCCAGCCACCCCAGCTGCGAATCATTTCGAAATACTAAGAGCAGCGTCAGTATTAAAACTCCACATAAGGACAAATTTGTATTATCGCTTCACCTTTCTCTGGCTAGGTGTAATCGATCCGTCGTATACATCTGGCTCAGGCTTTCCAAGCCATTTATCGGCAAGAAAACCACCGCACTTGACCTAGCAGTCAGCAAATATGATTTTTTTATCATCCTAAAATGTTTTTCTAGGTCAGAATCTCACCAGTGTGCCATATGTTGTGAGCTTGATATCGTGTTTCTCACAAGCGCCACCCATTGCAAAGATAGGTCGCGAGTCCACAAGGGAAAACTAGTAACGTCTGTGTTAGCGATTTTGTTGTCAAGTAATCGAATGGGAAGACCGAACCTGAACCTGATTGGTGTGTACTCTGATGCCACTCTCAACCACGTTAAGAAGATGCTTTGTATCGAAGTTGCATAGTCCAACTGCTGCCACCCTGCTGTCTTCTGCTAAGAATTGGAGAGCTTTTAGGTAGTCAGGGTTCTCGTACTGCAAACAGGTTAGCGTAAAAGGCATCGCTTCACGTCTTATCAAGTCCTTACAAATTGCCAATGGAACTGTAATAAATCAATCTTTTCAGTTTGTAGCCTTCGGCATCTCTCGCTGACATTAGCCTGCACGGCTTCGCGAGATACAGTCATGGGATGGAAAACACAGTATTTCGTTGCTGTGAATATTGCGTCTCTATGAGGATACAGCGATGAAAAGCGGCCCTGTAACCTATATAAGCAGAGTGAATGAAGAAATCCAGAGGCCATGCCACATACAAATACAACTTCAGCGTCTCCATAATGATCAGCCATGTCGAATGCCGTAAATCCTTGCTGTACATGTTTGGAGAATTGTTCTACGATTTTAGACGTGGATGCAGCGCCCCAAGCAGGACTCGACATTTGCCAAAGTCCTGAAAATATTCGAGGCACATTGCGTCCATTCAACTGGAATGTCTCTTGAGCTTGTGGGGGAGGTGGTGCTAGAGCAATCTGATTGTAAAGGTCCTGGCTCGCATCCGGAAGAGCAGTCCGGGGTAAGTCAAGAATCCCAGCCGTTGAAACTAGACTTCGTCCAAAGGGGAAATCTCGATTTGTCATTTTTAGAGTGTCATGGGAGTCCATAAGTGACTGATAGAGGTTCTTTACCATACTGTGCTCTCCATCATTCATCACTCGCGCGCCAGTATCTATAAAGAGAGATTTCTGAACAGCAGTCATAGCTTGCACAATATCAGCGTCCACACCGGTAAGAAATATTTCCAGATCAGAAAGGTCGCTATCATTCGCCCTTGACAATGCAGCGGCTCCTTGATTGACTAGATTTTGGAACAGATGAAGGCTTTCAAAGGAAAGTCCACAACCCAGCATACTGCGAGCAATCTGCTGCGTCTTTCCGAGGTCCACGAGACTAGGAGTCGCATCTTCTGGTATTAGTGAAGACGCGACTCTCTGTGTAATGTACTTTTTCGTCTCCTGTTCAAATGCGCCCGTAATTTCCGGAAATAAGACGAGAAGTGACCTAACCACCACACGAAGACCGTCAGCGGGGAGGTTAGCGATGATAGTGTCTGTCATCATATTGACATGGGCCGTGGAAACCCCGCCGCCATTTTTTGAGACTACCATGTCGAAAAGGCCCAAGTTTGGAACGTATCTTTGACAAAAGCGTTGATGCCTGTACGCGGCTGATTGTTGTTACAGAGTGAAAAAGAATGGACGCTGGCTGTATTTTACTAAATCATCGTGGTACTAATCTTGAAGCTCAAAGACCACCGGTATTTCAAAAGTCCGCCATAGATCACCGGGCTGTCTCATCATGGCTTACGTCTAAACTAGTTTAGGCATGTCATCAATGCGGGTCTGTCATTATCTAGGCAGACTAATAATAGTAGGCTACCTTAGCTTAGCTATCTGTCAAGGAGTAACTGTTTGTATCACCTGTTGTATCGTCTCGGCATCTCCTATAGTTTTACTCCGGCACATAGCATGCTGCGAGCACGATTCAGTAGGCACTACAGTATGTAGGACCGCTGGTATAAACGATCAACAACAGCACGTTGAGGTATACGCATAACAGATCGCGCAGTCACTTGCGCAAGACCCACTGGCTCCACGGATCTTTCGATCTGAGCTTCTCACGTCCTCGCTATACCCCGTATTGTGTCCTCGGCTGAGTCGACTGCTCCGCTATCACCGCCATTCTGGGTCGTCACGCCAAGCAGAATACACGCGTTTGTACACTATTCACATCATGAATGCCTGTCTCCCATGTCGAAAAGTAAAGATGAAATGCCGGCTGGGCAGCCAGCCGGCTTCTAAATGTGAACGTTGCGCACGGAAGTCTCTCGATTGCGTGTTCCAACAGCACCGCAGAGGTCGAAAGCCCGGGACGAAGTAAGTTGCATATGGCCTTCGTATTGAGTACTATTCAATTAACGAGATAGGATTTCTAAGCGGAAAGCTGTTGAGTTTCCTTCAGCAGATGCGGCCACCAAGAATACGCCGGATTACAGCAGAAGCACTCCATCCATCGCAGAGGGCGGTCCAGTTGAAGATCCTGGTAATTTGCAACCATCGGGCGTCCTCAACCAAGAGGCAATGAGAGGCAAGTTTTCGCTGCGGCGCATACTAAGCACCACGGATGGCGATGCGCTGGAGCCGCCCGAAAGGCCTCTCCCAGCTCACCTCGAAGATCCAGTGGAGATGAACATATTGAGTCTCTCTATGGCCAAAACTCTTTTCGAAAAGTCGGTGCGACATCTGCTTCTGGTACCATGTTCTTGGAAACTAATCTGTCTGTGTAGCTTTATAAATCATTTGAACCCGTATATCAGCCAACTTGACCCTCATTTACATACTTTCGAATACGTTCGCAAGTCATCGTTTCTTTTCACAACAGTTCTTGCCATGTCTGCGAAGACATTCATCCCCGCCGTATATAATGCGTTATACGAACATGCACAAGACCTCTATACCGAAAGCTTTAGGAACGGCACCAAGTCAACCGAGATTGTTCAAGCTATCCTCATTCTCACCTACTGGAAGCAGCCGCAGGACACGCGTGCTTGGACCTCGGTCGGATATGCAATTCGTATGTGTATGGATATGGGGTGGCATAAATTGACGGCATACTCAGCAGCTAGCCGGGCTAACGCGGATGAAACGAAGCGACGAGAAGTCCGTAATGTCGAAAGAACATGGCTAGTCTTATTTGTGTACGATCGAAGGTACGTCGCCAAAGCTAGCCATCGCCGTGGAGTTAGGGTTAACGCTGTTGTAGTATCAGCCTTCAGACAGGCCGGCCCTGGATGATCGATCGCAGTCCGTTTATAGAGTCGATCGAGGCCTGGTGCAGCGATCCAATAGCCGACCGAACCGACGATTTACTTGGTGCATTTGTTACGCTAAGGCTGATGATCTCGTCAATATTTCCCTTGCACGCTCTCGATTCCCAACGGAGTGAAAAGATGGCTTCCGAGGATTTGGAATCCCTGCTTTCCATTAAAAAGGCCAGCATCGAGAGATGGGAGCGTCGTTGGATTCAAAGTGTCGAAAAAAGGCAGTCCCCAGAAGGGGGGAGCTGCCATAAGTTCCTGATCCGATTTTATGGAACGCATTTTCGATTACAGCTCTTCTCGTTGCCATTACGAGATGTATTGTCGTCAGAGTACTCAGATTCATCGCTTCATTTGGACATAATTTGGGCCGCGTTCACAGGCGCATTGGATATGTTGAAGTTGACATCGCGCAATTCGCCGTTGTTATCTTTTGCTCAAGATTCAATACATGTCATGACTGCTTATAGTGCGGCTTTTCTCGTAAAGGTATGTGTGTCGTCACTAATGCTCGGCTATCAGGCCGTTTGCCACTAATTAACGATCTCAGCTTCTCTTATCTGCCCCCAGTATAATTGTCCAGCAGATTGAATACACGGTGGTAGATACTATTCGTGCTGCTGCTCAAGCATTCTCCCAGACTGGGGCAGCTACTGGAACAAGCTGCGAGCTGCAATCCAGATTTCTCAACAATATCGCCATCAAGCTTTCTCAGCGGAGGAAGAAAGATACCCCAACGATACCAAATCTTCCAACTCCGGATAACTACGCAGCCGCTAATCAGAATGAGCTGGATTCAACGAGGCTCCCTTTTCTGCCTCTCGCAACCAGCCAATCCGTGCCACAGCCCTTCGAACAACCCAATCCCGACGCATTTATATTCCATCCTGCTGACCTCGACCCATTCTTTACAGACGACTGTGCCTGGGCTGATATAATGTCAAGTACTGTATTCAACACTCAAAGTAATGCAATACTGGCGTAAATTTTTCATCTTCACGACACAAGGATCCACGTCTAGCAAAATTCTGGATCACGTCCAATTTGGCCACATATATTTCTAACTTTAGTAATTTGCTCTACTTATGATGCAACGGAACTATAGTTGTTTCAGAATGACTGAAAGTTCTGATACTCTCTCTAGTAATTTTTAATTGAGAAGGACAGTTTGGATCTGGGCACGCTATTAAGGCGTCAGTCGTCATCCAGTCGTTGGGAGACGTAACTCTTTGCTTCGCTGGAAGAAGCGGGATAACAGCTGCTGTTTTATCATCAGACGTATGCCAATAAAAGGAAACAGCCAGCATCTGTAGGATGGTATGTCGTTTATTTACCTAAAGAGTATATACTTATTCCCTGATTGGGTGGTAAATAGATCATTTCTCCTTGCATAGTGAAGTAATCGCCTTCTTTCGCGCCGCACATTATGCGCTTGCCTGGAGGGCATACAACTTCGACTCGGAGGTCATAGAGCTGGAATGAGTCGTCGTGAGCTGTATCTTTGGACATTTTGAAATGTTGCTTTATGGAAAGCCACGCATTAGAATTGATGGACTGTGCTGCTGTATTCCTCGATATTGTAAGTTCCGGTAGTCGGCTAACCGTTTTATCTCCACGATTTAGATATGGGGGTGGAGATCAAGGCGGGCTAAGGTGTACCGGCAATTAAAATTACGCGAAGAAGGCCGGTAACGGCATCTAATGAACATCGCCGGTCGATAGCCAAGAGGCTAGTGGATGTGGCAGCGAGTGCCAGATTGATTTCCAAATAGACATACTAGATGTGCTTCACAGACTCTATTCCAATAGCTTGATGTCCAAGATGCGGTTGTGCGGAGTGCTCGGGGAAACAGCGATAACATCTGTGGCTATTGATGGCGGTTGTTGGTGAGCATATCAGAAGAATGTCACTCCGGAATATCAGCAGACATCCGTCAGGGGTCATTATCATATTTTCCGGGCCACACCTTTGTGCTACCAACAGTTCTCCCATTCTCTGCATGCAAAGGAACTCAACCCTTTGTGCATAGTTTCCAATACTGCGTGCTGTCCAAGGTACCGTAGGAGAAACTGCAGTGGCGCATTGGCAATTACAGAGGCATCGTGGTACAATTCCTACGTACTACATTCTCAGAGGATTCCCACCGGTACCCATTCTGCAAGGCAGTGGACATGGAGAAACACCCGGAACACGGCGTCAGTGAAGAGACGCCTCGCCATGAAGATGTTTCCACGGTCATCGAGACGAGCAGTCTCAAACGAGACCTTAGCTCTCGCCACATCAACATGATTGCCATTGCGGGGATGATCGTAAGTCTACACAAACATATCTTGATCGTTTCATGACAATAGCCACTGATCGCGTTTCAACGCGTTCAACAGGGTACAGGCCTTTTTCTCAGTTCAGGGCAAGCAATTGCAACTGCGGGGCCGGCTGGGGCGCTGTTGGCGTACATTGTGATGGGATTCGTCACGGCTGGAGTTTCGTACACAACGGGTGAGATTACTGCGTTCATGCCCGGAACTGGTGGGTTCATTCGGCATGCAACGAAATTCGTGGAGCCGGCGCTCGGTGCGGCCACTGGATGGAACTTCTGTGAGCTTTGATTCTGCTCTCTCAGTGGGTTACGGTGTAGGATTTTCTGCTTACAGGCAACTAGGGTATACAATGGCCATCACTGTACCTGCAGAGATTAGCGCTGCTGCCACAGTGATACAGTTCTGGAATAAGTCGATCAACCCGGGGGTTTGGATCACCGTTTTCTTGGTTGTCATTGTCGCTCTCAACCTTTGCGGCGTACGTCTATATGGCGAGGTAAGAATTCGGCTGCACAGATTCAACTTTATTGGCGATCTTTTGGCGTTAACAGTTACAATAGTCTGAAGTCGTTTTTGCATCCTTAAAGATCATGCTCATCCTCGGCCTCATCATTGGTGGTCTGGTCATCGATCTAGGAGGCGGACCAAATCACGACCGTTTGGGATTCCGTTACTGGAACCATCCCGGCGCCTTCAACGCCTACATCAAAACGGGAGCAACGGGACATTTTTTGGCCTTTTGGAAAATAATGCTTACGGCTGCCTTTAGCTATGGCAATATCCAGGTAGTTGCAATCTCAGGCTCCGAAACTCGGATGCCAAGAAAGATCATTCCGGCAGCTACTAAAAAGACATTTTATCGAGTCTTGTTCTTTTACGTCCTAAGTATCTTCATTGTTGGCCTCATCGTGTAAGTCTTGTCTCCGAACGTTCAAACCAAACTTGGATGCTCACCCATGTTGCCAAATAGACCATACAATGACCCTTCTCTCGCCATTTCCACCGGCACTGCTCAGCAGTCTCCCTTTGTCATTGCTTTTCAACGATCCGGTGTTAAAGTCGTTCCGTCAATCATCAATGCAGTTGTATGCACTTCTGCCATTAGCAGTGGCTCGGCCTGTATCTTCATCGCGTCGCGTACTCTCTATGGTCTGAGCTGTGATGGACATGCGCCTCGTTTCTTTCAACGCTGCAACAGATTCGGATCGCCTTATTTGGCCATTGGACTGACCTGCCTGTTGCTACCCCTCGTCTACTTAAATGTTGCCAACAACACATCGGTGGTGTTTGGCTGGTTTGTCAATATTACGACGGTTTCTGGGTTGATAGGTTGGGTGGTAATTGAAGCCACATATCTACGATTCTACGCGGGGCTGAAAAGCCAGGGATATTCGAGAGATGGTAAGACTTTGCAGACCAATGTCAAGAGCAATTCGGCTAATGAGACCTGCAGCGCTTCCTTACAAAAGTCCACTGCAACCCTACGTTTCATGGGTGACTATGTTTATGGTCAGCCTCGTCATTCTTTTCTCAGGTATATTGCTTGGCTCATAGGGCACATGCTGGTGATATTTTATCTCACAAGCGAATAGGGTTCGATGTATTCGTCAAAGGTCATTTTACTGCCGCGGGATTTTTGACTTGTTATCTCAACATTGCCATATTTATCGGTATGTTCTCACTCCATCTAACAAGTCCTTATAAATCTGTTCAGGCTTGATATGCTAACATGGTAATGAAGCTCTCTACATTTTCTTCAAAATCTGCTTCAAGTCAAAGGTTATCCCGGTAAAAGAAATTGATTTTGAAACAGAATTCTTATCAATTCAGCGAGAGAAGGACGCTGCAGAGGTCGCATTTTAATAACCAAATTCGAATCTTGAAGCCACAGAATCCTACCTTCAACCACTTTCTTTTCCGGCCAATCATTTCAGTGTTTATTCAGAGTATATCTTTGCTCCCTTGTTTGCTTATCGTTATGGTGGTGCGTGCGGAATTTTGCGGATACTCGCCACCAATACATTGCTCTGGTCCTCCGCCTTGTTGCTAGTCATTGCCCAAATCTAGCAATCAGCTTTCCAGTGTCTAGTGGCCGAAAGCGCAACAAAGAGTGAAGATTGGTGGCATTACCCCGCTTGCCCACAATATCATGAAACCCCCACACCGGCGTCAACAGCGGCGGTAATTTCTGCAGGGAGTATTTTCACGAGAATCTTGGAAGTTTGTAAATGCAACTGCTCGCCGCGGAATCCGATCTGCTAGGTATATTAATATCAAGTTGCGATAATCATTTGTCTATATCTATGTTTATATATCTTTTACCATTCATTACATCTTCTTAAAAGCAGAATTTCTCTCACATAGACGTCACACAACTCATCGAACTAGACCATGACTGTGCCCTCAGTTGACCTCGCTGCACCAAACGGTGTTAAATGGAGCCAGCCTGTTGGGCTCTTTATCAACAACGAATTTGTTGCGTCATCCAGCGGCGAGACAATCGCCTCTATTGACCCAGCGTAAGCAGCCTCAAGCAGCACCCAGAGGCCGACGTCTAACTGTTGATCGACTAACTTGACTACAACAGCACCGAAGAAGTCATCACCAGCGTTCATGCTGCCAGTGCCGAAGATGTAGATAAAGCCGTAAAGGCTGCAAAGACGGCTCTGAAAGCTCCTAGCTGGAAGCTGCTTTCAGGCTCTGAACGGGGCCAGTTGATGTGGCGTCTCGCTGATCTGATGGAGGAAAAGAAGGAACTCTTTGCGACAATCGAAGCGTGGGATAACGGTGAGTTCTTTTGACATCTATTACTAAGCAGTTAATGCTGATATCCATTCTTCTAGGCAAAACATATCGTGATGCATTGGAGGTAGATCTTGTCGAAGCTGTGGCAGTGATACGGTATTATGCTGGCTTCTGCGATAAATACTTTGGTCAAGTAATCAGCACAACGCATCAAAAATTTGCATACACTCTCCGCCAGCCGATTGGAGTTGTTGGCCAGATCATCCCATGGAACTACCCCCTATCAATGGCCACCTGGAAGCTGGGGCCTGCTCTTGCTTGCGGCAACACCGTGGTGCTCAAGGCTGCAGAGCAAACGCCGTTAAGTATCCTCGTTCTCGGAGAGCTTGTGAAAGAGGCGGGTTTCCCTCCCGGAGTTGTCAACTTCATCAATGGGCTGGGAAAAGACGCCGGCTCTGCTCTGGTGAACCATCCTTTGATCGATAAGATTGCCTTTACAGGCTCAACCGCCACCGCCTCGAGCATTATGGCAACTGCGGCCAAGACTTTGAAGAATATCACCCTCGAATCAGGAGGCAAATCACCGCTCTTGGTATTCAAAGATGCCGATATGGAACAGGCCGCCAAGTGGTCTCACCTAGGCATCATGTCCAACCAAGGACAAATCTGCACTGCCACATCCCGTATTTTAGTCCAAGACGAGGCATATGATGATTTCGTCAAGAGGTTCCTTGACACTGTAAGCACGACGAGCAAAGTAGGCCACCAGTGGGCGGAAGATACATACCAGGGCCCACAGGTATCCAAAGCCCAGTACGATAGAGTACTGGGGTATATCGAAATCGGAAAAAGCGAAGGTGCCAAGGTTGCTACCGGAGGCCATGCCCTCTCAATTGGAGACAAAGGCAAGGGATATTTCATCGCTCCCACCGTCTTCACCGAGGTCAATCCTTCGATGCGCATTTACCAGGAAGAGATCTTTGGCCCTGTCGTTGTTATCCTACGATTCAAGACGGAAGAAGAAGCGATCGAACTGGCCAATGACTCAATCTACGGCCTAGGGGCTGCTGTCTTCACTAAAGATCTAGAGAGAGCCCATCGTGTGTCAGCCGAGATCGAATCTGGTATGGTTTGGGTCAACAGTAGCCAAGATTGCGATCCGAGGGTACCCTTTGGAGGTGTTAAGCAGAGTGGTATCGGCAGAGAGCTTGGAGAGGCAGGTTTGGAAGCGTATTCTCAGACTAAAGCTGTGCATGTCAACATGGGAAACCGGTTATAGATGGATTGACTCAGGAATAAATGACATCTCTGCTTCATAGCGCAGTGGCACCATTATTGTTATAATAGTATAGAAGAATAAAAAAAAATACAGCGTAAAGATAAATGGCTATCAGTACCTATATACTAGATATAAATATACAGGTATCAATGCAGGCAATGCCCAAGAACCTCAAACGGCCTCAAATATCAACATTTCCACACCCCGCAGTCTATTAGTTATCGGGGCCGTGGCCACCAGTCAAATCAGGACTCAGTTTCGGGGATACCGATTCTGTGCATGTGAATCCTATGGGAGCATTGACATTGAAACAGTCCCAAACAGTCAGCGGCTTGCCAGTGCTTGCGACGACAACGTCAAAGTTTTCCACTGCGACGTTATCGCAGCCTCCAGCAGCCGAGCTGCATTGGAGATAGACGGCTTCCGTCACTCCAGGTCCCACGGTGCCTTGGATATTCCTCCATGTAATATCCTCCATCTTGAACAAGGAAGAGTCACAGTCCTGTCCAGAGAATCCAGAGTAGTTCTCGCATTGCCAGGCGAATAATGGCTGTTGTCTTCCGCCAATCAGCTTCACATCTTCAATCGTGATGTTTCGCGCCACACCGAGTCCGCCACCACCGCCATTGGGAGGGTAACCTCTAGAGATACCGGCCCATGTCTTCAGGTAAGAGACGTGAGCCGTATTCTTGAGAGTAATGTTTCGGGCGTAAAAGTTCTCAAGGTGTTCATATTTGCCGTTATATTGGCCCATGGAACCTATGGCAATGCCCTGTCCATTCTCAAAGTAGCTGTCATAGACGGCAATATTGCTGGAGTTCATCTTGAGTGCAATGGCATCATCACCATTTGAAATAGTCCATCTTCTGAATGTAATGCTATCCGAATAGATGGTATCGCAGCCGTCGGTATTCAGGGTGCTCCATTGGCTTGTTGAGGTGCTGTTGACGTAGATATCATCCAAGTCCACATATTGGGAGTAAGTGATGGCCATTGTCCACATCTGACTTTGAACAAAGCGTAACCTCTTTATGACGGAGTTTGTGAGAGTGCGGAAGTTGATGTTCATCGGCCTATGAGCCAAGTTTCCTTGGCTCCTAGCCCAGTCGTACCATACTTGGCCATTGCCATCCAAAGTACCAACACCCCAGCCATCCCAGACCACGTTATGGCCTCCAAAGTACCAAACGGTGCTCTGATTTTGGAAGCCAACCGGCATAGATACCGAAAGCCAGTAATCGATATCGGTGCTCCAGAGCATGCGGCCAAATTGATAGATGACAACATCATGAAGATCCAATGTGGTCATATTTGTTTGTATGTTATACACTGGACCCGGGAAGATGACAAGGGCCTTGGAGTTGCATTTGTTATTGAGCGCATCCATGATAGCTGGAGCATCATCGCCACCGTTGGCATTTGGTTTTATGTAGCAGAAATGACGGCCTTGGGCTGAGGCTTGGTTTGCCCAGTGGGCCTCGGTCTGGGCAACATTTGCACTTCTGCCCTCAAGATCATGCTGAGACGCTGAAGGTAGGGCGAAAACAGCAGGCAATGCCGCCAGAAGGAGACTCGATAAGTGTACCATGATATAGACAGGGGGAGATCGACGAATAGCCAACGAAGAAATCTGGGCGTATATAAGATAACTGCGCTGCTATAAGACTGTTATCGGACGCCTCGCCGCAGTATATCCTCGCTCGTCCTCTGTAGTTTGAAGAGAATTCCTGTGACGGCGATCCGCCTTTTTATGTACTTTTGCCGACCAACTCCTATCTACTACTTATGTGAGCTTCGAAGAGAACGGCGGGTGTTCTCCGCCGCAAAAGCACTAATGGCCGAGGCCGATGCTGTTGCCTCACGATACACACGTTACAATGGACGTGTTTCCTTGCGTCAAATCTAATTTACCCCTCTCTCTTTCATCTCTCGAGAGTGAGTATACACCCATGCAAACATGACCGCGTCCACATTAAATGAGCATCTAAGACAAAGCAAGCAGAGCATGGCTAAATCCGGCGTGATCTGAGCTTTCAAGGGCGAGTCAAGGGCGAATCATATTGCATAAGCGCTTGCAGAAGAACAAAGAATGCTACACCAACATCTTTTGACTCCCCGCTCTCAAGATGGGTGTGGACCTGCCTCATGCCCTCCCTGCGCCAAAATCTTGGTCTCTTTGCCGATCCAATCAAGAGCTGAAATGACGTCTCAAGAAGGTACGAGCTACGAAGCATTCGACCGTTGCCGACACTACGGAAATAGCATCTACTGACCCGGATAATGCTGCCTCCTCATGACCGTTTGCATGCATGCCCTACGAGGCCCCTGCTAGTGATACTCCGTATAAGCATGCTAAACGCGAGCTTAGTTCTTCCCGGGACGGACTACCCCAGGTTTTACCTCCCATCGCTTCGGGATATGAATGACACGAGAGTTTGATACGTACAGCTGTAAACGGACAGCGACTGGCACATATCGCACCTGTTGTAATATTTGTCTGTGCAACATATCGGGATCGTCGGCTTCTTTGTCCTACATTGTGCACGAGGTATGGCCTGTAAACCGGCTCGTGGCGCATGTTGCATCGCATGAACAATATTCAGCCGGATCAATGGCACCAGAAACAGTTGTCTGAGTGTATAGATCTAGAACTGCGAGCAAGACAGATTAATCTGGGGAGAGTGGAGCAAGAGAGGTTGTGCCGCTTCTCGAATGTGCCCCCGCTTGTCCCCGTCCGGCAGCTCGTTGAAATTAATGCCAAGCTCAAGCTGCTCGCTGTTGGGGCTACACTTGACTTGGCCACGGATATTCGGCCAAAGTCGAATGTTGCGCTCTCCTTATTGGTGTTGGTGTACAACTAGTTATATACAATGACACTACAGCAGCGATATATTGAAAATACGAAGTGCTACTTCAGTTCCCGAGCAATTGATAATCCAGTCAAATCTTCGCTAACAACATGTATTACGCTCGTCGTGCATATATGATTGAAGTCCAAAAATGTGTGTCCTTGGGCGTTTCCACAGGGTAACGTCCCGATAGAGACCCCTGGTAATTGACGTCGTGTATGAATATCAATGCTTGGCGACGCGATATATCTTGGACCTACGACAGGCCAACTTTGAGGGGTAGAATGGGATTGTATGACGTTGTTGAGCCTCTGATAATCTTTTCCGTCGGCATTAATAACCGAAGCACTTTAAAGAGCGGTATTCGACTTTAAGATGCCTGCTCACATGTCCCTAAATAGATGTGACGCGCTACCTACAGTGTAACATTCACCCACCTGTTGGACTGGATATCAATGCTCATGACGCGAACACATGACGAGCAGTCATATTCTCCAAATATGAAATCGGGTAAAGATCAGCGAACTTTGATCAAGTCTCCAAATCAAGGCAGACGACAACGGCTGCTTCATCTAACAATTGGAATCATGCTAAAGACATGCTGGTAGGGAATAAATCTCAATTAAGTCCGGTTTAATTGTCCAATTCGAGCCAGTTAAGCTGCCGTCATAAGCCGCCAATTTACACCAGCGGGGCTTATTGGCTACGACGATGGCGTCTGCGTACAATATACATACCTGTTACTTGAACTAAACGGGCATGAGCTCAATCGGAATGGCGGCGTGAAATCACGAAAATATGGCTTCGGCTACAGCTTTCTGAGCTGCAGTGCGATGCAGCATATCTCTGTTGCAATGCATACAATGGCACGCATCATGCGTAGAGAGAGACCAGAGTGAGATCGAAAGGCTATTTTAGGTATGTTTCGAAGCAGGACACACAATGCTTCACCGAAAAGCCGCGAAGAAGAAAAAATTGATGCCAAACATACCAGTGCCTAATCTTATCTCAGATTATTGTCAAGTAGGTATGCAAATATGCGCGAGTAATTGATCCTTCAACGCAGTGAGCTGCAAGGGAGAGAAAAAAAAAACGCCTTCCAGCGACAAGCACAGTCGCCCCGCCGTTTTTCAAATCTCCCAGAATCTCAGCAGAGATGAAAACCTTTTTTCTCCCAAGAATTCAGCGAGAAACTCGGCGCCGATGACTTCGACCACGACCGCCATCGAGCTTGCCACGGGCTCTGTTTCCAGCCACGCAGGGAGTTTGCGCAATTCCAGCGGCAGAAAGAATGAAGTCTCTGAAACATTTACCGTAACCGATCATGTTCTCGAAGCGTCGCGAGAGGCTGACTCGACCGCCCCTGAAGGCGGATACGGCTGGGCCATTGTCGCTGGCGGCTTCGTTCTGCTGTGGTGGTCAATGGGCACGACATATGCCTGGGGCGTGATGCAGACCGCCTTGGTCGCTGATGGCTTGGCTGATCCGGCTGTTCTCTCTTTTGTGGGATCACTGCAGGCGGCGCTGATCTCGGCGCTGGCAATTGTCAACTCGCTGGTGGTGCGAAAGACTGGAGTCCGCGCAGCAGCAATGCTGGGCGCAGCGTGTATGGGAGTCAGCGAGATTCTGAGCAGCTTCACAATACATAATGTTGGCGCGCTGTTTTTCACGTCGGGGATAGTTATGGGGCTGGGAGTCAGGTGAGAGCAAAATGGACGCATTTGAAGAAGAGAATGGCTTGAGAGAGATGATTAACACAACATATATCACATATGTGTAGCCTTTGTTTCGCCGTAAGTCTGCCCGAACCTTCACCACTTTTACGATATACACGCATACTACATGCACTCCGCATACTGGCTCTTCAGCACAACGCATTGATCAAGGAACTGGCCATGGAATCTCGTCAAACTAACCGTCGAATGCAAATAGGTCATCTCTACAGTCCCATCGCAATATTTCAGCGCCAAACGGGGCTTGGCTAATGGGTTCATGTTCGCTGGAAGTGGATTCGGAGGTGCGGCAGTCAGCTTTGCTTTAGACTCTTTGATTCAAAAACTAGGTACCGCGTGGGCATACCGCATCCTAGGCCTCATGACTCTTGCTACAGGTCTTCCGGCCGCATGGCTGATGAAGGAGAGAGTCCCCGTCGAGAGGCGAGGGTTTATTGAATGGTAAGCTGTGAAGAAATGGGAATAACCATGTACCATCGTGTACGTGCAAGTTATTAACCGCTGCCTAGGAACTTGTTCAAATCTCCTACATTTGTGCTCATCTTCGTCGGCAGTGCGATTGGGACTTTCCCTCTGTTTGTTCCGCCGTTCTTTCTCCCATTATATACCAGATCACTGGGCTTCTCTCCCAACGTTGGTGCCGGCTTGGTTGCAGGCTTCAGTTTGTCTTCCGCCGCTGGCCGCATCCTCTCAGGCTTTGCTTCCGATAAAGTCGGCTCAGTCAATACTGTTCTTGTGTCTTTAGTCTTCACTGCTATCACTTTCCTTGCAATCTGGCCAACTTCTACGGAACTGGGACCGCTCATTGCTTTCGTTGTCATCAATGGCGCTGCCAATGGAGCTTTTTTCTCCACCATGCCAACTGTTATTAGCAAGATATTTGGTAGTGCCAGAGTGGCCATCGCAATGAGCATGGTAGTAACCGGCTGGGTTGGCGGCTACCTCCTGGTAAGCTGCTGTTCTCCCTTTCAAGATCGGAGATATCGTCTGACTAAGATCGATTTTTATGCAGGGGGCTCCGATCGCAGGCTACATCTTAGAAGCCTTCGGTGGTACTGATGGTGGATTAAACGCGTATCGGCCTGCCATGTTCTATGCTGGCGCGCTTGCGCTTGTCTCTGGTATCTTCATATTAGCCGCGCGATTCTATATCAACAAGTCTCCTTTGGCCGTGGTCTGATTTAGAGAATAATGAATTCCCATGAGATTCTAGATGACATATCCGATTCAAGCTTTGTTTAATTTAAAAATCATTTTACACAAGTAATGACACAGGCGTCCGTCCATTGAACGAAAACAATTACAAATCTTTAGTCCTCTCCTCTGCTGCTGCAATCCATTCTCTAATCTTTGCCTCGTTTCGGGGCTTCAATCCAACCTTGAATGGCTTTGGATCAGTTGTCAACGAAGTAGGCATGCTGTTGCATTCAATGGCATCAATAACGGGAGCCTGTGAGGGATCGTCGGACGGGACAATCTGGAAGCTTGTGATAAGTCGAATATATGCCGTATAGAGCTCACGATTGGCGAGGTGAAAGCCGGCGCAGATTCGGGAGCCTGCGCCATAAGCGTAATGCGGTGTACCAATCTCTGTGTCTTCCAAGAATCGCTCGGGAATAAATTGATAAGGAAGCTTATATCGAGATTCATCGTAATCGGCCGCGTAAGCATTCTAGGAAAATGGTCAGCGTCAATTTTTGCATCTAAATAAATATTGATTGCTGGCGGTGGCAGCGAACCGGTAGTGCTTACCATGAAGAAGACTGTTCCAGCGGGAACGACAGAGTCCTTCCAAGGAATATCTTTGATGTTCGTTCGAGGAAGACAGATTGGAATAACAGTCCAGAAACGGAGTGTTTCTTTGACCAGCGCAGTGACATAAGGAACCTTTTCTTCAACAAGGCATTTCTCCCAGGCATCTCCATCGGGATATACCTCTTGAATGGCCTGTAGAGCCTTTGCTTGGATTGCCTGACCCTCTTTGGTGGACAGATATGCCATTCCCATAACAATATTACCAGGCACAGTATCCAGGCCGGCAGAAACCATTGTTAAACAAATAGACTTTAGTTCGGCTATGCAAATAAGCACAATTTAGCCCATGCTTTCGTAACTAACGAAACAGATTTACACTGGTGGCACTAACCTTCGTTCAGTTTTGCCTCTGGATCCTTGAGGACATTTCCTGTGATACATGGCTTGTCGGTGCCATTGGCAATTCGCTCTTTCAGGTCATTGAGCATGTCTGTCAAATACTTGTCTCTTCTGACTCGGTATTCTTCCGCTTTGCTGTTTACCTTGCCAAAGACGCGTAGGAGAGGAATATAGTCCTGCCAGTTGTTGCTTGTTGATCGAAAGTTGGAAATTTCGCGCTCGACATGCGTAATCTCCGCCAAAAGCTCGTTGTTAATGTTGCCGTCAATTCGGAATCCATAGTTCAAGGTCAGCGACGTATTGAGTGCAAATCGTGCCATGTAAGGACTGGGATCCACGTCCTGCGCGCCGTTCCTACAGTCGTTGAGGAGCTCCTTAATGCTCACAGTAGATTCTAGATCGAGGATAGGCATATAAGACTGGACTGCTGGGCGGTTCAATGCCGTAGCAGCCGCCTTTCTGCGGCGTTTACAGGATTCGTCCCAGGGCGAGGTGCCAATTGTGAATCCCTGAGATGAGGATACTACCGAGTGAAATGTGTGAAAGGTAGGCCGAGAGATGAGAGACGACTGGTGGGTGATCCAGAAATGCTTCACCGTCTCGTAAGAATTAACGAAGAGAATGCGCTATTCGATGAACCAATATTAGCCAAGCTATGTGTTGCATTTGACAAATACGTACCCTATTTCCGAGGCGAGCCTGAAAAACAGGCCCATACTTTGTCGCCCATTTCTGTGCAACTCGAGCGTGGTCTACCCCAAGTTGAAGCAAGTTGCCAAAGAGGGGAACACCAGGGATTTCAGGTATGCCTTTGATCTTTGGGGCATCAGTTGCGTTGAGGGATCTGTATATAACGAAGATGATAGCGATGATCGCTATCCCTAGGACTTGGTAAGCCATAGCAGAGTAATGTGCGTGCTACTGCCAAGTAGCTAGCGCATGGGATTATCCGTCAATAGTCTGGTAATTTCTGCCGCCCTCTTCTCAATGCCAAGAAATATAAAGCAGGTAGAATATCTTCAAGACCAATAATCCATACACATGTCGAGGAGAACAAAAGCTAGATGCGACTGAGCCTCTTATACAAGAATAATAGCCGAAAGAAGAAGGGAGGATCGGAATTGTGAATTGCCTTCAAAGGCGTAAGACGGTTGACAGCGGCAACACAGAATGCTATGCTATTATAGCGAGGGGTACGGCGTAGACGGACAATGCGGGGAAGACGGCGCGTTGCAATACGGGGAGTTGAGAGTATGCGGAGAGATCTGTTGCCCTCCTTTACATAACGAAGGGCTAATAGCAAAGATTCCGGTTCCGATTCCGATTCCGAATCCAGGTCCAAATCCGTCTCGAATGTACATCCTAGGACTACTATAGAACTACTAATCACACATCTATGTTCTTTTCTTGTGGAATTATTCTTTCTATCATTTATACAAAACTTATATAGTTGAATCCTCTATAGGTAAATATAGAGGTTTATTATGGTAAGATTCTGGGCTGTCAAATGACGCAATGAATGTTTCTGTAGTATACTAGCTATCGCAGAAATGAGTGTAATGGTCTGGAGACATATATGCCAAGTAATGATGGGTAAGGGGTAAATCGACCATAACTTCTACTGCTATTGCCGAAGCATTCAGGTTTACTTATAATATTTATTCCGAGACAGAGGTAAACCACAACCTCGCTACAGACATAGAAGAGTTTCTTGATAGGTCTCAAGTCTAAAGTTAAAAGGGTGTTGTACGTGACAACGGAGACGTACCACAAAACATATTTTCGGAGCCACCAATCATCTATGAGTCTATTGTCGTTCAAGCAAACACCTTTTTACCATGTTAGCTAAGCGTTGACTATGACGTTGACCGCGACTACGTCTGACATTTTTTCTCCTGACAATCCGACTGGCTCAATAAGCTTCCTATGGGAGCTCACAAAGATGACATCAAAACAGTATTTCAAGTATTATGGAAGGCGTTGTTTCCGTTGAATGCCTGTCGCATGGTTTTAGTGCATCGTTATATGTGATGATCTCTAAATGCACTGTTTCTAGCTACATCTTCAGAAAATTGGCCTTAGCTTCAAAGGGTAGGTTAAGGTACAATACCAGCACTAGCCATGATAAGCGTTACAGTGAAAGGACGTTGCTCTTATACAAAATCAGTCAATAGGTCCAAGGGGGTCATGGTTCTTGATACATAATTGAGTATGGCGCCCTATGCATAGGATTAAGGACTACCCCTTTGACGACTTTTCTTATATTCACTGCGAAGCAGTTCCTCCACCATCTTGAACCTCTGTTAGGGGCTCAAGATATGATCGCCAGTGAGTAGTGATCAATAACACAAGGGATTCACCTACTGATAGTTAGCTTTGTAACCTTTAGGGCGCTATTCTATTTTGTTATGTATCTACTCTGCTCATGTATATCGCCATTTCGGTTGCATGTATATTAATCATTACTAGAAGTGCTGTGTCACAGATCGATGAGAGCTTCATCCGGAAGCGACAGATCGGACTGTTTTAGTCAAGAATTGTTATAAATTAAGTGATGTCCAAATTGATACATGTAAAAGCCTCTATCTTACCAGCAATAATGGGCGACGGGTATCTGCAGTGTTTCAATTAGTATCACTAATATATCACTAATACACGGACATTAGAATACGCGTATATCTATTACATGCCTCTATGCTAAAGTAGTTTCGTGATATCCTTGCTGCCTATAGTCAGCCTGTTAAAGCTGAATTATGGGGACACGTTCACCAACTGTAAAATATAGTGCTTCTTTAGACAAGCTTTCAAGAGCCTTGTCACAGGCGTTTAGAAGTCTACAAAGGGGAAATATTATGTGATCGTCGAGCATATTCCAAGCTGAAACAGAACCGTTGCCAAGATAGGTGAAAGAAGAGCAAACGACATGCAGCTATCAGTGGCTTGGATTATTCCCCCAAGTCGTCGTTTTATTTCTCTCCATGAGCCAGACGAGGTGTATTTTTGGTTCTGAATTTAATGCAAGGCTGGTAAGGACCTCGGAATCGGCGCGTTCATTAGGGCCAGAAGGACAGACCTCCGGTATTACGACTGACCTTTCCGTGAGAAAGAAGCAGAGTATTTAGCGTCAATATACACCTCATGCAGCCAGACTCGCGCTCTATGTACTATCATGTTCTTATGACTTATGCCTTTTTAATCAGCCTCTTTAGAATAAAAGTCATTATCAGACACTCATGTGTCGGCTCATCCTTGCGCCAATACTCCGGCTTCACTGGCTACATGTATCTAGGACTGAGCATGCCGCTAATACACGTACCCATGGCTGATGGTTATTTTCGTTCCGCACATTTATCGCTAAGAGAGTCATCAAACAATCTCCGTCTTCCTTCTGTGCAAACAACGATATAGCATTGCTCATCTAATAATAACGATTTGACTTGGTTGCTATGTAAGATTACAGAGCTTTATTTCCAGATACGGCAGCTTGAAAATGTGGATGCTACACTTACCTACTAGCAAACCGGCCAGTCAGCGAGACTAGGCTACATGTGCTTTAGATGGAAACAGCTTTTTCACTTTTCACTTTTCACCTTTATCTAATGTAGATGCACAACAAATGAATCGCTAAAATTCGAATATTCCCGACTATCGTATACATAATAATGACAGGTAGATTCTTTTGGTGGTCGCGGCACCTATTTAGCAGCAGTTCGCTTGGCCAGGTAGTCCTTGACATTCGGGCGAGCCAAAATGGCCTCCCTCAGCTTCGTCAGTGGCTCTGACAGCGTCTCCTAGTGGCGTTCGTCAGCATTAGTTCACAGGATATAAATAGACAATATAACGGATTTTGCAAGAGCAGTGTAGTAGAGGGCAATGGAGCGATGAGCACGTATCAAGGGAGAACGAACAGGAGCAGCGCCAATAGCCTCGTCGTTATCGAGAGCTTGAAAGACGGCAAAGTCAACATAGGTCGGCTTGTTGCCCAAGAGATAGGGACCGCTGGTGTCCCGAGAGAAGAAATCGGTGAACAGGCCCTGGAATTTGGCGACATGGGTGGCTTGGTAGTCGGGCGATTTGGCGGTAAGCTGGTTGACCCAGCCAGTCTAGCAGCAGTGTGTCAGCCCAATTTACTCGCCGAGTGATAATCCTAAACATCTGCTACTTACTCGCCAATCGTTGTAGATATCAGCTACCGCATCAACGAGGTATTTCTCCTGGTTAGTTTCTCCATCGTATGCACCAGCCCTGCGAGACAGGTATCGAAGAATGGCAAGATGCTAGTATTAATATTAGCTCAATTGGGCACTCAAACAGTCTGTATGCGGCTTTCGGAACATCGGGAGCCTACCTGGTAAAGCCTCTGATCATCAATCTCCAAGATGGGCAGTGTTCCCGTCAAGCTCACGCCCTTAGCTTTGTTGACAGAGGGCCATGTCTCATCGTAGCTGTATAACACATCCTTATACTCGATGTTAAGCTCATGCATAAATAACCTATATCGCGAATCAGCGCATGTCAGTGTACAAGTTGTGCCGACGTCATTACCGGACAATTTCACCCCGCCCGAGGCTTCCCAGGTTGAAGTAGTGAATGACTGGAGTCGACATGATAATGATGATGATGCTGGGATGTTAAAGGAATTATGGAGGTGTGTAGCTGATTGAGATGGATAGAATAGCAATGGACATGAGAAAATATTCGTCTTCGGATCACTCTATATATAGGTAGGCATACTCATGTGTTTTATAGCGTCAATTGCTAACTTTTATGATTTCTAATGGCGTGTTTTAGAGCCAGCGGATCTACAGGGTATACCTGAAAGCAGTGACGTCCAAATACTCAACGGCCAATGAATACTATCTGGAAGTGCAAAGTACCGAATAGGCGGATATTTCCGAAAGTGTATAGAGGTGCATGCACGCTTTAATTGATGCCGACACACAAACCTTGCAGTTTACGGCATACACGGCCAGCTCCCCTTGTCCGACAAAACAGAAGACTATTCTCCTCGTCTCGTCTGGAAGATGCCCCGCGCAGCAATGATTACATACGGGCGCATTTTCCCCCCACTTTGTCTCCGTCATTGAGCGGAGATGCTGAGAGCCTCCCATACTGCCGCTAAGAATGGATGCGGCAGTCTAAGCACTTGATGCGGCAGTCTGAGTAATAGCCTCAGCGGCGAAAGCGGCATACGCCTGATCTGACTAGCATAGTGATTGCCGGTTTCGAACCGTCTCCGAATTGAGTCTCTTCGTAGGCGTTAACAACTCATAGTCAAGGGCAAGGCAATGTATATGTCGCCGTATATTCTCAAACATCACAATACTATTGTCTGAGTCTTGTCTGAGTCTTGAAACGGTCAAGGCTGTTCTACACATGACAGCGTCTCTCAGGAGCAAATCCTTGTTATACTCTACAATTCCACCCACCAAGTGAGGAGCAAACGTAGGAGTTGCAAGACCAAATGACACCAAAAATTAAGAAGGAGCGCATCATATCGGGCAATGCATTTATTCCCAATTGACCAGTGGAAGTTGCCGATGCACTGGGTTTGTTTTTCATTGAGATTGAGATGGAGGATCGGCTGTTCGGGTAGGTTGACGGCGCATGCCATCTACTAGAAGAAGACTGCCCCTTCTGGTTCACTACGAACCAGGGGTCCTTCAGCACGGATATTTTGGCGGCATCGAAAGCACAGAAGTTCAACGAGTCTTGGCACCACAATTTTTCTTCTTTATTTCTTCTTTAAGATAAAAGAAAGTGTCACGACCCAACTCTTATGGTCGCAACAACGGGCCTACAGGGTAGGTCTCGCCGGATTAACTATGGGCCGGCGGACCAATGAAGAGCGACTCATCGCTCTCACCAGATGAGTCCAGCGAGTCA
>JALIRY010000111.1:0-85896 GCA_026401215.1 Trichoderma erinaceum | reverse complement strand
AAAGATTATTTATAGTAATATACTTCTTTAAGATTAAGTTATATTAAATATAATTAATATTATAAACCTTTTCCTTAATACTTCTATTAAGTTTATTATTAAATTATTTAATAAAAGTAAGCTATCCTTAAGTAACTCTAAAGGTAAAATCTTTAAACTTTATAATATAATTAAAGCATTTTCCTTTTTAATATATTTCTAAGAGTTTATTTTTAATTATATAAATCTCTTTAATATCTTTAAAGGCTTTTATAAGTTCCTTTTTAAATTTCTTAAAGCTATTAAATACTTTACTAATAGATTTAGGTAGTAGTCCTTTTAGGTTATTAAAATACATATCCTATATAAGGTAAAACCACTTAAGGGTAGTTCCTTTAAGGTAAAATGCTATAAAGGAAACCTTCTTAAGTTTTATATTAAAGGTGTTTTTAAAGTTTATAAAGTAAGCCTTTAGTTAAATTTAAAACTTATAAAGTTTATTAACCTTGCTATTAAATATAAAAGGTAGCTAATATTTAATAAGTATCTTTATATCTTTAATATTAGTCTTATTACTATTAGCCTTTTTAATAAAAATTAAGTTAAGCTAAAATATATTTTAAAGGAATAATATAACTTATTTCTTAGATATATTATTTTAATTAAGGGCGTTTTTTATAGTAATATTTTTATTATTATTTTAAATAAAGATAAATTTAACTATAGGAGTAGATAGGGTAGTAAAAGTGCTAGTTAATAAAGTTGCTTTAGGTATAATAGTTTAAGTTACTTAAAAGATTATAGGTATTTTTTTAAATAAGAGTTATTAATATATAATGTTTTAACTTATATTATTATACTTTAGTATAGGGTAAGTTTTTAATTTATAAACTAAGGCATTAGTTTATATTAATAAAAAAAGATAAAAGATTTAATAAGCTTATTATAATTATATAGTTAATAATAGTTATAAATAACTAATTAAACTTATTATTATATAAGGCTTATAAAGCTTTATTATTATATTAATAATTAACTATTTAAGTTTTATTTAATAAGTATTTAATAGGCGTTTTTATATAGTAAGTTGTTTTAAGTGGCTTATAATTTTAATTATAATCCTTTAGGGTGGCTTACTCTAGTGTTTATAACCCATTATGGGTGGCTTACTAAATGAAGCGTAAGCCTTCCTCCGATTGGTTGTTTAGACCATTGTAGTTCCGTAGATATGTACTTTATGGCTGTTGGTTCATAACAAAACCTATACAACTACATTAGAAATAAATCTCGATAAATATTCACGTTTTCAAGAAGGCGATGGTTCTCGTAGAAAACAAAAGTATTGGTCAGAGGCGCAATGAGAGCAGGATTACGAAAGCTACTGCTTATTTTATGTCTATACTTTATCGAACTATGAATAAACCAATATAGAATATAGCTTATTTGTATGCGTCGTTGAATGAATACCAATCCTTACTTCGCTGCTACTAGCAAAATCAACATATACTAGATGGAAATGTTCACGCAACCCCCTTGTTCAGAGATTTCTTTACACTCCATTTGTTCTTCCGACAACATTGCCTCGTCTTCCACCGTAGCTAGGATTCATTAAGTCTTTCATGTCCTTTCTTGATGCTTTTCTCTTTGTGTCTATCTTCCGACTTTTTTTTATTCGCACTGCTAACCTCGTCATGGGTTTTCTTATTATTTAGTCTTTCAACAAGTTTGGTGTCTGACTTCTGTTGTTATGCCCCTTGGCTTTGGCTCATTACTTCCAATCTTGGTTTTATTGTCTGTCGTTTTCAGGAGCTACTTCTCGGACAGCCATGCGCTGGATTGAAGAGCACCTACCTTTACTATCTATGAGAACACGGCAATATTGGCAAGGACGACGACATGGAAAGAGTTTGTCCAAGGATGGACTACCTATAATTCCCCTCGCATCTCGACTTTCTTCGCTTGTCCTCTTCTCCCATCACCACCATCACCACCATCACCACCATCACCACCATCACCACCACCACCACCATGTGAGTACTCTGTTCGACACGAACGTACACGTTAAGCTTGGAACTAAAGTCATTATCTATAGGTACCGGCAAGCTAGAAAATCGGCCTCAGGCCGACGTTTGGCTGCCTGCAACGCGACACGACGAGCTGCGGATAAATATTTTGCAGAGCGCACCACCACCGCCTTCGAGGAGTGGCGTCTCGCCATGGGGCGCGAGCAGGTGGCCCGCGCCGCCGAACGGGCGTTTGTCCGCGGCTTTGCCGCTCTCTGAACGTAAGTCCCTTCTTTTCTTTTCCTATCTTCCTTCTGCACAGCCTTGCACAATCTGCCCTTGCACCAGTAGATAGGCCGGTGATGCTTGGTCGAGTGGTCGAGCGGAGGCACCACTGTTCGAAAGTTCTGGCAGTGGTCCAGAACGACAGTCAGGCACCTTTTCGCGGTGTTCTGGATAAGTAGGCAGCCGGAAAGAGCTTGTCGAAACCAAGACCTGACTACAATTGCTTGTACCTAGCCGTTTAAGTAGACTTTGAAGATTCTTGATTCATTCCTTCTCTTTGAACGGTTCTTTTATGTACTTGCTGTGCGCTCACCGAGTGATCTCGTGTATAATGATAACCGTCTAGATTGTCAAGGAACTAACAAAGCTCTGCTCTCTCTTAATCTGCTGCAAAGAGATGGGCCGGAGCACTGTCTCTGATAGCTTCAGGCTGACAATCGCATCAGCATGTGACGTGATGTGCTCGTTGACCGCCTCATATGCCACATCAACGCCGCCAGGATATCCCCCACGGCTGCGTACAACCCCCTCCCACGCCTCAATCACTCGAGGCTGTATACTCATACACCATGTTGCTCGCCAAGTAACAACAGATTGCCGCGAATAGCCAGGGAGAAACTCATACTTGAATAAAGCTGCTAGCCCCTCTCGTCCATACCATATCTCCATCATCTTGAGCTTGGGCATATAGCAAGCTGCAGATGCTGCTGCCTCGAGGAGATCCATAATCTTTGTAGGACATGTTGTGGGCGCTAGAAGCTGTGAAGAAAGAGTAAGATGGCTTAGGTTTGGCCATGTTGATAATTCAGAGAAAAACTCTGCAGCATCTACCACGAATGACGCTGAGAGGACTTCCACGCCGAGATTCATTCGGGCAAGCTTCTGACTGAGACGAATAGTGGGAGCATGGGCTGGCCGGGTATCTCCTAGAAAGTAGAGCGGGTATTGTTGGTTGGAGTTTTCAAAGATTGTTAACTTGCCCAGCCCTTCGGTAGCCGAAAGAAGTTCAAGCAACGCTGTGAAAATGTTAGTAGATGGCGAACTTCAGTAATGAATTACTCACTATCATGCCAGCTCCCGTGCATCTCGGCAAACCACTGCATCCACATCTCATAGTGGAACTCACGTAAGCCAGGAAGGTGGGCAAGAATTTGGGAGACTGTAAACATCTCCCATCGGCGATAAGTCTGTAGCCTTATTTCAAGGCGTGTCACGGCCGGAACGTTTGGTGTCTGCGCCCAACACTTTCGTTCATCCTTAATGGGGAGCCAGACATGTCCAAAGAGACGCTCAAGGCTTCTATCTGGTGGAATTGACCCCAATGTAGTCGTTTTCCATCGGTGCTTGTCGGGCTCCTCGCTTCCGGCGATTGACATCGGCTCGACCTGGTGTCCCGTAGCGTCGGGCATAAAGGTTAGGTACTTGAATGCGTGCTCGTTATCGCTCTTCGAGTACAGACTAATGTCGAGGGTCAGGCTCCCCTTTGGCTCCCACGTGGCCAAAGCTGTGAATAGCGACTTGAACGATTCCAAGATGAGCTTGTTCTCACTGCCGCTTGTCTGCAAGACGCGAGGATCAAAAGTATCGCACTTGTGGCAGTCGTATCGCTCGAGCTCTATACAGAACCATATATAACGCACATGACCCCGGTTGCGCTGCGTCATGGCGTTGAGTTGGGCGATGCGTTGGGACGTGACTCGTATATATGCAAAGATGTGTGGCTCGATAACAGCCTGCCACTCCCGTGACACAACAGCAGCATTGGATAATCTGCAGTTCTTGTCATCTGTCAGGGCTTCGAGAATCATGCACTTAATTTCGGGAGAGAACTTAGACCAAATCATCTTGACTTAGGTAGAGAGTGATTGGCCTGAGATGGCTTGGTGAGTAAGTTGAGTTTGTCCGATGATTCCTGGCAATAAAGGGTAGTCGGCTTCTTATAGTTGAATTTGTGCGCATTGTGCCTCTGTTGAAAAAAACCGTGGAAATCTTCGTGTGATCAAGGTTACAAGGGGCTGATACTTGTGATTTTTGCCTCCCTTTAAAACCTTGTCATATAGCGCCTTTGGCTCAGTCTAGGTTGCTGCCTTATAGGTATATTTCGGTGAGATTAGACAGGCCCAATGTCCGGTTGAATGTAGCATGGGTGCGTATCGAGAAAACTTTCTGTGGGTTAAATATGTGCAGCCTGAAAGGTTACAGCCGCAAAGATTGTACCCGTAAAGTGACGCATCCTTAGACAAAACTTTACTGAGGACATTTCGGGATATTCTTTTGTAAAACCTTGATATATTGTTGAATAAAAACTTTAAAATCATTGGAAAGCTTAAAATCTGGGGTTTTGAATAATATATATATATATATATATATATATTCCCTTTTGTTAGTACAATATCAAGGAGTATGCAATATGGTTTATTTATATTCCTGTAATCCGTTTGCAGCTTCCAGGTTATCAGGGCCTTCGGGCCGGCAAAGCCACTTATCCGGAGCTTCCGATACCTTCCTTTTGCAATAGGAAATAGGTTAAGTTTCCTGATTTGGTTGATTTTCCTACTTTCAATGATGTTTGCAGTTGAGACGAGGCGAAGTCGAAATGTGGCACCAGCTCCCTGTGGCTGCACAAATTGTGGCGTTTTTGCTAGTGTACTTCAATTTCCCGACGCCTCGTCTGAACATTTCAGCCTTGCCCAGCTAGCTCAGCGTGCGGCATGCGACACCACCGCCCTACCGTGATAGTCTCTCCATTCTCTTACAACATTGCACTTTTTTTCCCCGCCTCTCCGATAATTGCAACTCACAACGGCAATATACATATCGAGAATATTTGACTCGAATTATCTGATACCGTAACGACGACGATTACCGGAGCAATTGCTCGCTTTTGAGGCGCGAAACGAGAAGCGCATAGCCTCCCGAAAAGGCTTCCCATTCCCTCCTTTGTCGACCATAACCACGATCTTAAGAATTAACCCGCCATGCGGCTCACGGCCGAACTGATTCGGGACTCGCTGTCCTATCTGAATCCCCTAAAGGAAAGAGAGCTTGATCTCCGAGGTGCGTTTGCTACCTGAAGGAGAGAAAGGGTAAAAAGAAAAAAAGCAAGAAATGAAAGGAGCAGATACTACACACCTCTTCATATCTCATTTTTTCTTCTTACAACTTTCCTCTTTTTCACCTTCTTTTGGTTTGATGAGAGAAATTGTTTGATACATTGAAAGGCCTTTTCCTGTCGCCGCGGCGTAAATAGGACACAGAATTCCTGCTATTGAAAATTTGGGTGTTGCGGGCGTGAGTGTTCCCTCCTCCTGCTCTATCTTGTTATTCTCTGTATGGGGAGCTCCATACGAGCAAAGCTAAAGAGAAGAAGAAACAATTGCTAATTCCTTTTTTGTTTTTTTTTTTGCTATTGTACAGCCTCACGATGCCATCGACTTCACCGACAACGACATCCAAGTGCTGGGCAACTTCCCCCTCTCGCCGCGCATAACGACACTGCTGCTGGCACGTAATCGCGTCGCAAACATCCAGCCCACGGCGGCGGCCGCGGTGCCGAACCTAAGGAACCTGGTGCTGGCGTCCAACAACCTAGCAGAGCTGGCGGACGTAGATGCGCTGGGGACGTTTACGCGGCTGACGCACTTGGTGTTGGCGGATAACCCTGTTACGAAGAAGGAGGTGCGTGCTTATTTTTTTTTTTTTTTTTTTTTTTTTTTTTTTTCCTTCTTCTTTCCCCTTTCTTTCTTTCTTTTTTTTTTCTATGTACTGTGTGCTGTGTCTGCAAGATGAGTTGCTGATTTTGGAGCGGTTGCAGCATTATCGTTACTGGGTCATTTGGAGGTGTCCCTCCGTCCGATTCCTAGACTACGAAAAGGTCAAGCAGGCGGAACGAGAAAAGGGCCAAGAGCTATTTGGTACGGCGGAAGAGCCAACAGCTTTGGCAACATCGGTACGCTATATTGCCCACTGCCTTTAAAAACATGTCACATTTTATGCTGCTGGATATTGTTCTAATGTATAAATCTCTATTCCTAGATTATGGGCAAAAAATCAAAGACCTTCGAAGTCGCATCCAACGGCTCATCAGCCGCGCCATCGAAGCTCTCGCGGATAAAGTTGACGGACGAGGAGAAGCAGAGGCTGCAGGAGAAGATCAAGAAGGCGACGAGCCTGCAAGAGATTATTGCCCTGGAGAAGGAACTGAACGAAGGGCGATTGCCGTCTGGCATTTACGGCGATGCTATGGAGGAGTGAGGAAACTACTGTAAAATGATTTTTGACACAAGGATATGTTTGGCTCCATGGACGTTTATTTTGGGTGTTGTTTTTTCACTTATACTTTTGCTTTTTTATACTTTAAATATTGGCTTCTCTTGACCTACGAGAAGGCTAGGAAAGCAACATTGATTGGTACACGATGTTGACAGAAAATAAACAACATTTATCACTAAATATAAAAACTCCAAAGACCGAAACAGCCCCATGAAAATGCAACAACATAAATGATGAACTCTTTTTAGATTTTACATGCTCCTTAAACGGCTTTGCTTCTCACGGGTTGACCGCTTCGCAGGCCGAGAGACGTCCATTCCGCGCGGCGACGGTTCGTAAAACAAGAAAGTTTGCTCCTAGCCAGTCATGTCTACGTCAGCGTCATCCTGAGGGCGCGTGGCCTGCCTCATCTCCAGCTCGAGCTGATCATTGGCATCGTCTGATACCGTCGGCGCGGTAGTGATGACCTCTTTCCTGCTGCTATCCTCGCCACGGAGGGACAGTGTGAAGGGATTGGTGCCGGCTTTGCCTTGGCCGTTGACTGCTGCCTTGGTTCCGCTGGCTTTGCTCTTGCTGCCATTTGCTGTGGTGCGGGGAGCAGCAGAATCCGCATCGGTGACGGCCTCGCCGCGAGACTGGGCCTGGGCGGCGGCCTTGGCCTTTTTGAAGGTGGTGGTTTTGGGGGCGACATCCTCTAAAAATTCGAGGTTGTCTCGGCGTGATATGGCATTGGCTGTGAATGATTGTTAGAGATGTCATGGTATAGCACTGCTCTGGTGGGAAGGGAGTTGGAAAAAAAAGAAGATGGCTGAAACAGTCTAGCCAACGTACCGACGTCTTTGTACTGAATGTTGCGTCTGGGCTTGCGTTCAAGTTTTGCTTGGGCATGAGCTTCCTCAGTGAGATGCTGGATGAACATTTCCTACATGAGGATGAAATACTGTGTCAGCTGACAGAGATTGGGAAATCACGGAATGATAAGACGACAACGTACAGCGGCCAAGGTGATGACAAAGGCGGCGTTGTTGGAGCACATCTGGATGTCTGGATCTTGGCTGATAATCTTTTTGACTCTTGATACTGAGTAATGGGTGTTAGTTTTTTGATATTGAGAAAGGGGGCCAGAGTGAATCCATGAGCTTACAAGGTAATTGAGTCTGTCCCGTAGGCTCCTTTCGAGGAGGGATGGCGTTTGTGTTATAGGGCATTGTTGGGGATGAGATGGGATTCGAGATGAGGTTGGAGTGATGAGTGAGAAGTCCCTGGCAGAGTCTGATGAGGGTGGCGTTTGTGGTGTTTGACGCGTGCTGTCGCGGTTGGCTTATGAGAATGAGTGGAGGAAGGGAGGTTGAGCGGAAGAAAGAAAATCTGCAGATGGGAGATATCAAGGCTCGAGTCCCTTTTCAAAGTCCCTGTCAGGGAGATGGATTTGTTCTAGTCTCTAGTACTGGGATAAATGCAGAAGCCTGGGTGTTGATAGAGAGAAGAGCAGTATTCTTGCGTCAGAACCCAGAGAATTGTATACGCCGGCAATCGTGAAGTAAATCGAGGTTGAGGGCTAGGGGCAGATATTTAGGCAAGTTAGTAAGCTGCTAGTAGTAAAAGCGCAAGCAGCAGCAGGCCGGGACGTGCTGTGCTGTGGAGGGGCTTTTGCTCTTTTCGCTGGCAATTGAACAATAAATATTTGGAAAAGAAGAGAATCGAATTGGAAGCAAGTTGATAGATCAAAGTCTCTCTCTGTATTTACCTTTTGGCGCGTGCTCTGCAGTAAATTGATGGCGTAGAGCTGCTCTGTAAGTGATTGAAGTCTAGGATGGCCAATCCGATAGAAGCTCGGGCCACTGCCAATCGAGCTGCCAATCGCTGCCCTATAACAAATTGCTTTTCACAATCTTAGATTTGTAAATTCAATTCTCTGGCCGGGAAAAAAATTTCTTTGTTTAATAATATCATCCTGTTAAGAAGAAGATGCCACCAGCATCTGCTAATAGGCAAATTTGACTTGAGAGGCGTATATAACAAGATAACGCTGCTGTACGATGATATATGTGCATCTAGCTACATGTAGACAGCTTTAATACATCTGCTATACAACTATTTCCTACTATATGCTATATATTTTTGCCATGACATTTCATAGATGAAAAGGAGACGTAATAATTGTAGTGATTAAATGCTGATACACGCTTCTTACTTCGCCACAGAGAGGACCTGGATGGAGCCATACAATTCCGACATACGCAACAGAGGTACCCCTCTATAGCGTAGCAGACACTTAGAGATCTACCTACCGATCCATCAAACCAAGCTTATTTTCTCCTCCAACAACACATTAATGTCATCATTTGTAACTACACAAGCGTACAACTTGATTGGATTGAGTAAAAGAGAGAGCATAAGACGCTTCTACAGAATAAAGGACAGAATGAATCTCATCTTCGACTTCGACGGCACAATCACCGTCAAAGACACAATCTTCCAACTCGCCCAAAGCGCAATCTCCTTCAAGCAGCAACAACAAGACCTGCAACCAGCCTGGGACGCCATCGTCAAAGCATACGGCGACGACCACAAGACCTTTGCAAAAAACTACAGCCCTCCCGAAAGCGAGCGCCTCTCGCCAGAGCAAGAACTCACGTACCTGTCCAGCCTCAAAGACACCGAGAATGCATCACTGAACAGGGTCGACCAGTCGGGCTTATTTTCCGGATTAACGTCGCAAGACCTCTTTGAGATGGGAAAAAGCCAAGTTACCAGCGGAGCCGTCGCCATCAGAGAAGGCTTCCCAGAAATGGTTGAACTGGCACGGCAAAAGGGCTGGCACGTCGGCGTGCTTTCAGTAAACTGGTCCGAGGCCTTTATTCAAGGCGTTCTTGATCCGATTGACGTCCCCATCATCACCAACCAAATCTCTGCAGACGGCACGATCCAAGGTCCCGATGGCTTCAACGACGGCGCCAGGCTGACCACATCTCGCTGCAAGGCCAATTCTCTGAATCAGCTCATCTCAAAGGTAGGGCACTCGTCAAGCCCAACCGTCTACTTTGGCGATTCAACAACAGACATGGAGTGCCTCCTTACACACTACGGCATTGTCATATCCGCAGATGCCAAGTCGTCGCTCATGCAAACGCTTGATCGCGTCGGCGTCCCTGTCCCACATGTCGACAGCAGTCAGGATGGAGCAAACGTTGTCTGGGCACGGGATTTTCGGGAAATTCTGCAAAACCAGACGCTGGAACGCATTTCAACGGGCCAATGAGCTTAAATGTCGACTTCTTATCTCACTGATTCAACATGATAACATACCACGTCGTGTATGTCTACACTTTCACCCTGTCTCAATGTCAGAGCAAACCTTGGAGCCAGCAATTCCTGAATGTGGCAGTTATACCAAGATGAGGGCTTCCTACAACAAATTACAACTCGAAGTTGTGCCCATTAATCCTAGCAACTCTAAACTTACTTGAAATCACTTGTAATAGTATATGTAAGAAAAGATCAACGAACGCTGCCCCAAGTTACGTCATAGCAGCTATACAATAGTCAATCATGGCGGTGCTCCCTTTCGCTGATTCAGAATCATAAGAAGACCCTTAGATACAGATTCGATTAAAGATTCGACATTTCAGATAAGAATTAGAAAGAGATAAATTTCTTCTTTATACATTTGATAATGTCACTGCTCAAGCGTAGCGTCAATAAACACTTATAGATACACCAAGTCAAAACGTTAGAGGCTAAAGGCATCGACTAAACCCGCCGAGAATTGCATAGAGATACAAAATATATATTTCACCGCCATTTATAGACGATTTTCAAGTGCGAGAGTCTTGCCACCCTTCAAAAACTCGATCAAGATTGAAGGCCGCACTGATGAGTGACAGGTGACTAAAAGCCTGTGGTGTGTTGCCTAGCTGCTCGCCACTTCGTGCAATCTCCTCGGAGAACATGGACAAATGGTTCGAGAACTGTAGCATATTCTGAAACAGATTCAGGGCTCGGGGAAGATATTGGGGTTCATGAATGCTCGCACGAGTCATAGCCTCGACGAGCCAAAATGTGCAGATAGAGAAGGCTCCGTCTCTTCCTCCAACGCCTATATAGTAATGAGTTAGTATTAGTTTTGCCATGTGCACCCTCAAAATTAAAGTATGACCTACCGTCATCTGACTCATCAGTGTCGTAGCGAAATACCAACCCAGTGCTCGTCAATCCTCCTTCTTCTGGTGGCAACATTATGCGATTGATTGTGTTAACAAATCGAGGATCACTTGGAGCTATAAAAAATACCAGTGGAGCCAGTAAGATAGACGAATCCAACACCGTATTGGCTTCGTAGCTTTGCACAAAGGATTTGAGCTCCGTGTTGTAGCCTGGTATGCACAGGTAAGTATAAGACCTCAGAAGACCAACAAGGATACACACCTTTTTCCATAATTTCCTCGTAAAGACTATCACGAGCCTCGAGCCATTTTGCTCTATTGGGGCACGGGAGACATCTTTTCTCTGCAAGCCGAAGGCCGCGGTCAAATGCTACCCAGAGAAAGATTTGCGAGATAGTGAATCGTTGCTTGTTTCCGCGCACTTCCCAAATGGACATGTCGGTTTCTATATTTGGTAAGTTTCTGTGGGTTCTCTGGCTTTGTAAGTTAATAAACAGTAATTATACTTACTGCCAATAATGGTCAAGACATAGTCTATCGTCAGAGCAAATTAGTAAACAGTTGTAGATGAGTTGCTGAATGCTAACAAACCTAGCATCCGTCGTACGGCACACCAGATGTCCCAGGACACTGGCTTTCCATATTTGTTATACAGATAAATGGAGTCCATCAATTCGCCATACACATCAAATTGAAGATGAAAAGCTGCGCCATTACCGATGCGAACAGGGGCGCTGCCTCGATAGCCTTCAAAGTGATCTAGAGTGACTTCAGGAATGTCAGTGCCTCCACGAATAGTGAACATGATGGGAAGCCCCCCGTCGGGTCCTCGGTCTGCTGTGAACCGTTCCATGATGAAATCCATATATGCATCTGCCTCGGCTTTGAAGCCAAGCCGGAGGAGAATGTATATAGTGAAGCTCGAGTCTCGGACCCAAGAATACCGATAATCCCAATTCCTCACGCCCCCTACATCTTCAGGCAAAGAGAAAGTGGGAGCTGCAATAATGGCACCGGTCGGTTCTATTAAGCGTTAGTTACACTTTGGCATGTCCAAGTGCCTCTATGACATGATGGTTTTTTTTACCGTAAGTCAGCAATTTCAGAATCATCAGGCTTCGCGATACGACCTCTCTCCATCGCCCCTTGTACTTGGATTGAGAGATGAAATTGTACCAAAATGTCTGCGTGTCGTGCTGTTGACTGTCCACAATTGCATCTGTAATGACTTCCGTAATATGATTGGGAATGTCATTCCTCAGGACAAATGACACTGATTGGCCGGCACGTAAAGTAAAGTGAGATACTATGCCTTCGCCGAGCATCCCATCTTTTTGAACTTTTTCGAAAGTCATCTGGCCACAATCGTGTCCATCTCCCTTATCGACGGCAACGTCCAGCTGAAGTTTAACATCCTTGCTGTGAAAGGTTCCTATTTTGCTTTCTTGATGATCCGGTGTATGAGTTCCCTGTAAGAGTGTAGTCTCGTGAGTATCTCGCCCATAGTTGAATGCAGGAAAGATTTCAACATCTGCGATGATTGTTTTATCAGCACCGTTCCAAGTTTCCAGGTCTCAAAGGGCTTAAGGCGCATATGAAAACCTAATAGTGTAACGTACTTATAGGCAACGATCCACGAATACACTCTACACGTCGTACAACCCATTTCTTCAACTCTTCTTGGACATTTATGGCCTCGCGATAGGCGTTTTGCTTGTACCCTTTGGTCATTACCTTTGCACTCTTGGGCCGGGGAAAGAAGTCCACAACGTCAACGACACCATCTTCGTGAATGTATCTGGTTTGCAGAATGCACGAAGAGGGAAGATATTGCTGCTTAGTAGTGCAGGCGAACTCATCGGGCGGAGAAATGCTGAAATAGCCCCCCTTATTCTTATCTAGGAGACGGCAGAAGACAGACGGCGAGTCAAAGTCAGGCCTGCGCAGGGTCAAAATGAAAATCGGGTAAACGACTGTTGAGCAATCGACGTTTCAGAGCTTACCAGCACATGAAGTCTATGCTTCCATCCAGCCCAGCAAGAGCGCATGTATGCATGTTGCCCACAATGCCATAGTCTTCAATGGGAAGATAGCCGCCCGATTGGGCACGGCGATTGCTCCCTGAGTGCGTAGCCATTGCGTAGGACAGACAATGATATCTAGTATGAGGCAGAATGATTATACGTCCAGGTTACGATCAGTATCAGACCTCTTCTATGTTGATTAGAGCTCCATTCCTGTACCAGGAAGCTTGTGAGGTGAGAGGGATGTTGTGCGGAAACGGCGGTTTCTTTATATCATCTAATTCACTTAGTACCTAGTGCTCCATGTGCTCCATCAGAGCTTCCTACCTTCTACGCTATCCGAATGCCAAGATACTACAAAGCTACATGCCGAGGCCGTCTGCCAATTGTCGGATGAACCTTGAGCGTGTTAACGCATTGTATGAGATCATCGTTTACTGCGCTAACAAATCGTCTACCTCTTGAATGTATCGAATACGCCGCAAATATGTAATGAGGGGTTAGGAGGTCAGTACCATGGCTTGAGACTACCTCGGAAGGACAGCTTTGGGGCGGCAGCTAAAGAGAAAGGAAGGAGCTGCAGCGAGTGGCTTGCCATTGCTGGTAAACTCGACGGATGCTCACAGATGGTGACGTATAGACTATAAAAGCTAGGTAGGTAGTACCTTATAAGCATCTGGGATAAGAATACATAGTAGGTAAATTTGTCCTAGCCAGCAATTCTTAATGGGTGTCTAGATCTACCCATAAAACTTCAACTTGATAAAGAGAGTATATTTTTTTCATAATTATATTCTGGCGTTCAACAGTTGACTGCGATCGTTGACTAGATTAATCTGCTTCATCTTGTCATGACGTAGGTCAGCTCGAAATCGAAGAGGACGCTAGTTATTTAGTGTAGTAACCCGCTGCTTCCGAAGCCAATGGGACAGTAGCGACACGTTAATTGGGCCATCAAATTATGCCATTAACCTCCAAAACCTCCAGGAAAAAAGACACTGGATTCTCTATATGTTTTAAAGGGAATAAAGGGCATATATTATACAATCAATTGATTTACTCTATACTCTTTATAGAGTTGCCCATCATAAAAAGGGTATTGGATGCCAAAGCGGCATGAACCCAACGCCCCAACGCCCGTTGATAACCGTTGACTCTTGTTTTCATATTTAAAGCGGCTGGTATTCTGTCCTTTGGGATGGAGAGAAGATAATGCGAAAAAAAAGAAGAAAGAAGGGAAAGCTCTCAAGCTCTCTGCAATGTCGCCCTTACATAGCGTATACAGCTGTAAAGAAAGATGTTCAACGAGATGCCTGCTCACTGCATCACCAACACATCTTCCATTTCTTCACCTTCATCGTCATCTCCATCATCGTCCATAGCCTCTGCGGCAGCCTCTTTAGCATCATTGCCACCCTTGTCTCGGTAAGCTTCACTCAAGCAGTAGTGGTTGGCAAATGGGCCGCTCTTGTTGAGAACTGCAACTTCCTCCAAAACCTGGCGCAGATAAGAGTCCGGCTGCTGAGTTTTCTGCCGCAGGGCCTTCATCGACCAGTACTGATATTGACGGAAACAATCGAAAATAAGATCGAGAAGCTGATTCTTGGGGATACGAGTAGCTTTGAGGATCTCACCCTTCTTGGGCTTGGTAGTAGGGGCAGCATTTTTCTGTGGCGGAAAGGGTTAGCAGCGGCACAAGACAGACCATATAGTTGGAAGACAGATGAAACGCACGATGAAGTTTCCTCCCCAGCTGACCGAGCCCGTAGCTCCGGGATTGATGATAGAAGAAGCTTTATTCCTGCTGATAATCTGAAGCTTCGTTTTGGAATTCTCGGCGTCGAAAATGCGCTTCGCCAAGAGCTCTTCTTCTTCTCGGAGGTTTCGTGGCTCAACACGGAGATCGTATCGAATCTTTCCAAAGATTTTAGTTTTTTCTGTAATAACAAGTTAGCTTTCATAAGAATTGAAAACCACTCTGTAGCGTATTGACCATGATTGCATACTCGGGATAGCTTTGCGGTAGTACGGCTGGAATCGACTCCTTCGATCATATGTTGGCCTCTCGGACCCGCCATTGCCATTTCCTCTCGATCGCAGCAAGGCGAGCGGTATTCCAGCACTAGCCGCATCCGAACGCGTCTTGTTCTTGTAGCCCGGTAGATCCTCCTCGCTGAAAATGAAGGAATTGTTCACGTCCTGGTCGAGGATCTCCAGATCGTACTCTCGAGGGAGAAGCTGGTGCTCCGGGGTGTTCGCGGTGAGGAGCATGCGCAGCTTTGTAAGCTCACGAGGGGTTCCATCCGCCAATGTGTCCATCTGAGGCTCGTTCCACGTCCGTAGCGTGCCAATTTGAATCTCCTCGTCGTCGCCCATCTTCTCCGTCAGCTTGATCCACGCATCCCACATGTACTTGGGAATGCGCGCAAGGTACAGCGTCTCAAACGTATTTCCGGGAGCTGACTTATCGTAGAAGTCGAGATCGCCGGCATCTTCGAAGAGGTCATCCTCGTCAAGCGCCATTGGCGAGGCCGCCGGCTCGTCCTTGACGAACTCCGACTTGACGAGCCCCGAGTCCGCCATATCGATTCGTTTGTCCAAGAAAGCAAGATTGTGTCTCGTGCTAAATGAAATAAATTGATGGGAAAATCGGAGTCCGGGCTACGGCGAAACAGTGAGCTGCTAGCAATCTAGCAACCTGTTGTGATTATGTCAAAGTTTGCAAAAAAAGGCACAAGGCTTCACTGTAGATGGCCGAAGCTATACCTACGTGACGAGGGTACGTGCGCCTGCGGCTACTAACCTGAGGTACCAACTTGGGGAATGAAGTCAGTGCTGCTCGAGGGGCCCTTGTGCACTAATGTCACTGTGGAGTACCTAGAAAGGAAGTGCTGCACTGTGTAGCCCGTCCCGTAGCAAAGTCTCAAGGCCCGCTTTCTGACATCTTTGAGTACGCTGGCCATATTTCATACTGTGCCAGGTCCTTTATAGCCTGCTCTCTTTTTACAGCTTGCAGCAGCTCTGCTTCAGTCCTAGTAGTATTTAATTTAGCGGAACGGGGCCGTGCACAAGGCTGGCCGCTCACCCTTTCGACAACAGATGAGGCTTCGCACCTATAGCAACTACAACTAAGCTCGCTGCCGCACTTATACGCCATCGTCGTCAAGGCCCTGAAGACCCTTTGGTTCGAATTTTAACTTGCTTGTCTCCATATAGCATTGAAACTCTCCATATGGCTTGTAAGGGGTACTTTTCCTAGGCTTGGGTGCAGCGGGATTCAAGGCTTCGGGTCGTAAAAGGTACACGCTGGCGGCGTTTCCATACGAGGACTTATCGTCATCGACGCCTCACTTTACACTCAATTCTAGTCTCGTTCATCGCCACTCAAGCCATTACTGACGCATAAACAATATACTCAAGTTGTTTTTTGTTTACATTGTATAAAGCCTGTTCAGTTCAAACTCACTTTTGCTGCCGAAGCCACCCGTTTATTATATACTGTCGGTCCCGTCCAGGATCCCCATCTCTTTCACCATGTCTCTCAAATCACTCAAAGAACTCGCCATGATGGCTTGCGTCAAGAATATTCGTGATATCGACAATATCGGCTTCCTCAGCTATGAGGTTGCCCGTGAGCTTCTAATCAAGATCGACAATCCCGCTCAGCTTCGACAGATTGAACTCAACTCGCCTCACATTGAAGGCCAAACAGCTGAGATATGGCTCAAGTTTATTGAGCGTGACTTTCCCCTGGAGTCCAAAGCCAAGGCTTATCAGCCCAGAGACCCAAAGAAATGGTACAAGATCTGGGAAAAGTATAAGATTGAGCACGACAAAGCCCTCCAAGAAAGCGAGGACAAGCTCAAATTTGCCCTGGCCGGCCTTCGTCAAGACAAGGAGAAGAACACGAGCAAGATCGTTAGCAACAAGGCTCTTCCCAGATCTGCAAAGATGGCAATCAGGCGATACACCGGTCCCCGTGAAGGCTCTTCCAATGCCTTGACCTTTGGTGGTGGCAGCCGCACCAAGACAGTCAATGGGGCAAGTGTCATGCGCAAAGTCCGCCGCGAGGTAAAGGAGATTGCCAACATCCACGGCTCCCTTTCTCGAAGCATCCGAGCGCCACACGCAGGCCATGGCGTTACGAGAGCCCCTGAAGCCATGATCAATGATCGCAAGAGAGCAGCACAACCAGCTTTCCGACCGACCCCAAAGGAAGTCGCCAAGCCCTCGCCCTTGGAAGCTGCACTGGAAGAATTCGAACGACGAGCCACCTACGTCTCTGACTCTGATGAAGATGACGACGATGATGAGGACGACTTCGACAATACCCTGGAACAAAGGGCAGCCGCCAAGTCGAGGCAATCCGTCAATCCCGCGCCCAAGCCAGCTGTCAAGGTCACATCAAAGGCGCCTGTCAGCATACTCCAGCGAAAATTCGGGGGCTTTAAGCCTTCCGCCCCTCCAGCTGCGGTCGTCACCAAGAAGGCACCGGCGATAAAGCAAGCAGAGAGCTCCCAGAAGCGCCCTCAGTCCGTCCTACCCAAGACGCGAAACTCTCCGCCTTTAGAAGAGAGAAATTCACCTCAGTCAGTCGAGGAACTTTTGGCTACTGCCGAACCTCAGCAGCAAGCCCCGGCAGTCTCGGCTCCGCCGCGCAAGAGGAAGGCTGTGGACGTTTTCATGCGACCCAAGCGAAGGGCCTGAAATGGAGGCAGCGGGACACCTGCTACGCAGGCACCAGTTTCCTTTGTCTTTGGCACAGCTTATGTTCTCTCATTTGATACCACAGGCGAGATATGCCCACAGCGATTATACAATGCATGGAGTTTTGGTACAGGCTTGGCATCGGCAGGCTTCAAGCCCAGATTTGGGCAAGGGGATATTGGACTTTACTTTTTCGAATGTGTTTCTTTTCTTTTCGATTTGAATTTTATCACATGTTGATGGATGGCTGCTGCTGGATATGATGCAGCTGCTTGTATATTAGTAGACGCAGGTGGAAACGGCTTCACACAGAATTGACAAATCCGTTTCATAAACTTACCAAACTGTCCTTCTTATGAGTGTCTTGTTCAAGGTGTATAACTAGTACATGCTGTCTGTGCTTGGTCGCTGGTTAGATGTTTGTTTCTCATTAGTTTGCTTGAATGAATTCTATCACTCAACATCAACTTTCCCAAAAGATGTCAATCATTTCTCTCAAACGCAGCTCATATGAATGCAGATGTTGGGCATGAAGAGCTCATATGTTTTGTATAGCTCAATCTATCAAATGACCAAATGTACGAACGTGATCGGCAGAAGAAAGGGCCTGTATATGCTGCACTCAAATATACTGCTCCTCCCCCTTGCTCATTGCTTTCCCTTTCTACCACTCTCCTCTCGGCTTCCTAAGACATGTCGACATATCGCTTCGCTTCCGTCGTTTAGCATTATTCAAAGTGCCGTCCCCCCCTAAGGGCAAGGACGAGATGCAGAGTGTCGCCAGCGACGAGGTTGTATTCGGCCGCAGTCTTGTCATCGGTCCTGTAGAGGAGCAACGTCCGTATTAGTAAGCTGTGGTGTCATTCCTCGCATTGCCGCTTTCTTCTGGCCTTGGGCGAGGGGATAATCATGCATTATGGTATCCATACATTTGCTTGCCGCCATGGATGAGACGCTGCTGCACGGGAGGAATGCCCTCCTTCTCTTCCACCTTCTCCTTGATCTGAGAGACCTGTATATGAAGCTATTTAGCTGCCATCCTCGACCGTAAGTCCGGTCGGCGAAAAAGGGTATACCTTGTAGTCCGACTCGATATCGAGCTCGATTTCCTTGCCGGTCAAGGTTCGCACTCTGTCCGTTTGCAAGTTTGGTTAGCTTCATGCATCATTTGTTGAAACAAGCCCAAACAAAGAGAACAGGGAAGCTTTCTCACTTGATCAACATATTGGCGGTGGTGGCGTGAAACAGTTATTAAATATCGAAGCTGGTCTTCTTCTGGCACGAAATCGTATCTTGTCGCAGGTTCGAGTGTGTTGGAGACTTGCTTGCACAAAAAAAGCTCTGTCCCGACCACTGTTTGCACAGGATGACAAGTTTAAGAAGCAAGGCTGAGAGTGACGGCACGGAAGCTGGAAGTGGGATGCGGGAGCCTGGTGGGGTGCCGGATGCGCGCCTTGCGCCACCTGGAAGGTCGCTGCCATTAGGCAGTTAGTGGGTTCCCTTCAATGAATAGCAGCCTGGAGACGCTGCAAACAAAGAATGCTCTACCGCCCGCTGAAGGATTATTAGCATCTGCTGATTTAGGGATCTTCACATATGTACTTGAAGAATATTAAAGGGATTGCATATTCACATCCGTTTAATTTGAGAGAGGATTTTGGCGATCGTAAATTGCAGTGACCAGCGTTTCGGGTCCAATATACCCTCCAGTCAAGATTCTCATTATAGTAATACAATTTTTTTCATTTTTGTACAGTCAAGCATGCAGCGGAGATTTACATCTTCTCGTCCACATCCACCAGAGCTCCCTTTCTTTCCTTTTATCCTATTTTCTTATTTCTTCTCTGAATCCTCAAAGACGTTGAGACCCAGACCCTCAGCATCCAAAAGCAGCCTGTTCTTCGCTCCAGACTCTTGCAGCTGTTGGGCAATGAGTCTAGCGTTCTCAATCTTCTTCAGCTCCACGTAGGCCTTGCTCTTCTTGATGGCATCACCAATCAGCTCAGCGGATCGAGCCTCACCCTGTGCCTTGACAACCATGGCTTGCTTCTCCTGTCGGGCCTTGTCGACGACGAAGGCTGCTCGCTGCGCCTCTTGTTGCGCAACCTGTTTGGCTTCAACAGCAGCTGTGAATTCGGGAGAAAAGGCGAGGTGCTATATACCGCAGAGAGACATTAGAATATGTTGGATACTATTTGGGGTCAAAGAGGGAATAAGCTTACCGTCAAAGAGACGTCATCAAGCAGAATGTTGAATCGCGCAGCTCGGCGAGACAAGTTCTCTCGTACTAGTCTGGCAACCATTTCTCGCTGGGTAATGAGCTGACTGGCATTGAACTGGGCGACGACGCTCTTCAGCACCTCGTTCACAATGGAAGGCAGCACTCGCTCATCGTAATCGGTTCCAAGTGTTCTGTAAATCTGGGGCAGAGATTCGACGTTCGGTCTTGAAAGGACACGGCAGGTGATGTTGACCATCTGCAAGTCTTTTGTGCCTGTCAACGAGGCAACATTCCGCGGCTTTGCTCGTACGTCATAGATGATGGGCGTCTCGAACCATGGGATATTGATGTGTGTTCCTGCAAAATCACACTCGTTAGCCGTCGTTTGCCTTAATCAGTGATAAAATAGAGGAAGCTGTAAGCTCATAGCCTCTTGATCGTTTATTCTCGTTTATCCCTCTCTTCTTTTCAATGGGAAAAGGCTCATCGTCGCATTCGTACCTTCGCTGTAGATCTCCTTGCTCACGCCCGTTAATCTCTGGTACTTGATCGCTCGGTGACCACCATCCACGTTGAACAGCGAGTTCGACAACAGCCAAGCACCGCCAGCCAGCAGAATTCCTCCAAACAGCGCGGGATTCGCTCCTCTGGGCATCTGAGGCCCTCGTCCTCCGGGATACCCGCCCCGCGTCTGCATCTGACGCAGACGGCGCATCGCCTCCTCCTGCCAATTGTTGGGGTTCGACATTTGGCCTCTAGATCCTGTGCTACGGTTAGCGCTCTGTTTCGAATGTCTGGGTTGTCGGAGCCTCCCACTGTCTCGCGGCATCAACTAGCTTCAGCTGCCGATGTGGTGATGTTTGCGATTTAGTAAGTCGAACGGTGCCTGCCGTCTTCTGCATGAACTAGCTCGGCGTCACAAGCTCTAATTTTTCGGCGAATGGAATGTGCCCACTCTTCCCCGCGTTGGCTCAGAAGCTTACCTAAGGCATCCGACGAAGAGCTGAGCACTCTTCTCGTTGTTCTTAGAATCACCAAATCAAGTATACAGCTCCAATTTGCTTAAGTGAAATATTGTGTAGGTAATCATTTCATCAGATATTCATTTCCTTTCGTATTTCGAATTTGTGGGTATATGATAATTGCTAAACGTTGTCCAATAATCCTCCCTTCTCTTCCATTTCCACCTCCTCTTTGATTTCCACCTCCTCTTTGCTCCCCTTTGCCCCATAGGCGCAAATTGTCCATCCAGGGACGAAAAGCTAGATTATGATAACTTTCTCTTAAAGTCGTGTATAGTAACGAAACAAATCCAACTAAACCCTTTCAAAAGAAAAGAAAAAACAGAAGAATGAACGTCCTGGTCCAATATCGCCAACGCAAGAGGCATCACGCCGTCGTCGCCAGAGGCTTCCTGGTATACCCGTTAAGCATCCGGAAGCCTGCTCTGCAGTTGCGTCCCTCCTCCATCACAGCATGCATACCTTCCAGACACTTGCTCGCCTCTTTAATGGCCGGGCTAGCGGTGACAGTGTCTACAAGTCTCAATTCGCCGGCGACCTTCTCCATCTCGCATCGGAGAAGCCACCTCTCCCAGCTCCAACCACCGGCAATGCCGCAAACGTTGGCAATGTCATCTGTGCTTCCCATAACCATTGCGTCCATCTGGCAGACTTTGGCTTCTGGTGCTGGGAGGTTGTCTTTGGGAGGAGGAGTAGGAGGCTTGACGACTGGCTTGGCTCCAACGGGAAGACAGAGCCAGGCACGGCGAGCATCGCGAAAACCAGCACGAGCAAGTCGGCCTAGCCACAGCTTTGTTGGGTTGGGGTCGTAGCCAAGGGTCTTTAGGGTGAAGCCAAATTCGACGCTCTTAGCAAGGCCCAATGGACCTGCGTTCATGATGTCCGAGTCGAGCAGAGAAAACTCAAGGTAGCCGCCAGGCTTTAGAACTCGCATGCATTCCTGAAGACAGCTCTCCCACTCATCCTCACCGTTCTCACCAATAAATTTGAGCAGGCCGTGGAGCTCACGAGCAGAGATTAGATCGAACTGGTTGTCTGCAAAGGGAAGCTTTGTGAGTCGCTCCACGGCAACTTGGCGATGGTTTGGTGGGCCTCTGATATTGGAGTTGGACATCTGGCGAACAGCCTTGGTAGTGACTGTGTAAATCTTGGCGTTTGGGTAGGTAAGAGCACAATGCCATGCCCAATCGCAAGTAGCTTGGCCGCCAAGATCCAAAATCCTGGCTCTGTCACGGCCAACGCCATCTTTGCCTGATCCCAATCGTGAGAGTCGGGCCAGCCGCTTGGCAACAGGGGCAGAAATGAGCTTTCCGCCGTTGAGGAACTTCATGGCTGCTACATGCCAAGTGGCCATGGCCATCTGCTTCATAGCTTCGGCCTCCTTCTCCTTTCGTAGCGTTTCCGGGTCATCAAGCAGGACATCATCGCCACGCACAACGTTTGCACTCAGGCGCTTCTTAGCAGACTGGGGCAGAACACTAAGCTGATACTTTCCCAGCAGTTGGCTGTGGTGAGCAGAGCGAAGTGCTACTCTCTGTGCCTGAAGGGCTTCAAACCGGGAGAGTTGGAAAACAAAGATATCGCTAAGTTGGGTTCGGACCACGTAGTCTTGGAACGCTCTATAGTATGCGGATTCCTGACGAAGTAGTTTTGACGGAAGGCTCTTTGCGATCACTGTTGTCGTAATGATGTTGGAAAATCGAACTACTTTCTTTGTTGCCACATCCTTCTGGCCTGGCTTCTGTAGAGATTCAGATAAGGGCTTGAGCTCCAATTTGGCCTCGTCCTCATCTTCCTCGTCCAAGTCTTCTTCAATCGTCTCCAGAGCGCCGTTATCTTCGACAGTATCTACACCCTTAAGATATACTCGCTGAGCCATGAGCCATAGCTCAGTACGATCAAGGTTGGACAGCGCCTCTAGCTGTTGCTTCCGGGCATAGCTAGGATCATAATCCTCAACGATTTCAGTTGGAATAGCTTCGACATCCGGAGAGGAAGGGGATTTCATGGCCTCGCTCGATTCATCATTTGTCGGCATGTGGATGATGGGTCTAGCAGTGGGCATGTCATCCTCGTCGATAATCTGGTCGGCTCGAACTTCCACAATATGCTCAACCGGTGCGGAGGATGTCAGGCTCACGCTTCGATAGAAATCCTCTGCTTCGTCTCGCTGAGGTACAGGAGGAACAGGAGAGCTATCGGCATTCCAGGGGCAGCGGTAAAACTGCTCCGCTGTTGTGGTAGTTGGGATAATCTCGATTGGAGTAAGGGTTCTTGGATGCCAGGTATTCCTACTCTGTGGCGACAGGCCAGAAAAGAAGCCACCTGGAGACGGGATACTGAGCCTAGTAAGTCCTGCAAGAGATTGTCGAGCAAGGATAGGCGAACGAGTGTTTGCCCGCGATGCTGCCTGAGACAAGAAATCGGTAACTAAGCGGAGTGAATTCTGCTGCATCTCTGGAGCAGGCTGTGTTTGGTGGGCCTGGATAGCTTCATTATCCTCTTCTTCAAGACTCCCATCTTCATCCCCGCCAGACAAAGCATGCAAAGTGGCCAATGCTCCGGGTTGCAAATGCACACCTGTCCAGGTCGATTCCGTGGTAGCTTCATCGTTGCCAATCACAGGAGTTGGAGGAGAGCTCATTGTAGCGAGCTGCTCTGAGGATAAACTTCCATCGAGAGACGGTGGTGCAGAGATCGTGGGAACTACCAAAGCCTGCTGCTTGCCAAAGAAGTCTTTCTGTGCCGGCGACATTGGGAGATTTGCAGATGGGGTCAACGGAAGCGGAGACGTGATTTTCTTGAGCTCGTCAACGGCAGACCAGATCTCATCGTTCTCATCTCTAGCAGGCGGGATAGCAAGAGGGGTGGGCCCTCGAATAACGGGCTCAAACAGCATAGATGTCGTTCGAGATTTTCGTACAGCCGACGAACGACGCAGTCCCCGTTGTGCCTCGTCATCTGATACGCCATAGAGATCGTATAGCTCGTCAAACTCGGTGCTATCGGTGCTACTAGTAATCGAGCTGGCTCGATTCCACGAGTTGGAATTCGAGATTGACGTTGGCGAGTTCTCATCGGCTGACATTGACGACGGCGACGATGGAAGAATCGGAGCAGCGAGATAATGCACTCCCCTTGGAGTAGGGAAGTGGTCGCTCATTGGCGATAGCCATGCTGTGATGTTGAGATGCGAAGTATCAGCTCGCTTTCCCTTTGCACTGCTTTCGCCAAAGCCATCTCCAGTTTTTTCTTCAATTAAAGGATTAAGAAACCTCTTTGGTCTTCGATCCAGCGAAGACTCTTGGGGCTGTTGTTGGTTGGGTATATAGTGTGTTGGCTCAGCCATTGTAAAAATAGACTATAGGCACTATTCCAGATAGCGGCCACAATGTTCCCCGCAGGAAACGAAACAATAGAAACGAAAAGCAACAATTAAAATAGCGTAGTTGGCGAAGTAATTAATAAAGTAGTAACGACTAAAACGCTCGACGGCCGGCGACGATGTGAAAAGCTCGAACGATGGGCTGCTTTGGTCAACAAAGCCTCTATTAGGTGCACACAGGCGCGAGGTCGCAAGAAAGAAAACAAAAAGAGAGAAGTGTATGCAAAGGAGAGGGAACGTTGTTGGTTAGGGACGGTTGGGTCTTATTAGAGACCGAGAGAGTAACTGATGAGGGCATGGGCGGCTACAGATGCTCGGCGCGTATAAGCCGTCAAGCTCCCGCCCATCGGACGAGGCGGTGCATTTTGGGAATAGAGCAGATGTGGCGGACACAAGGCAGCTCCAAGTGTCAGGTAATATCGCCGCGCTGGCGCATCTGATCCCGGCATGCCTTGGTTATGGGCGGCTTGAAGCGCGTCATGGAGCGTTTATGGGCAGAGGTGTAGACACACTACTAGACGATGTCCATCTGAACTCAGATCGTAGTTGAGCCACTGTAAAGCAGCTTCCAATCAGGCGTCGACTTTCATTTCTATATTTAGGCCATCGCCGAGCCCACCCTCTTGGCGCGGCGATGACTGGCTGGCGTCTACACACACTCCAGCCGCCGTGGGGAGTCGAGATTGGGCCGCGGCCAATGGCGATGGTGTCCGCCAGAGCTGGGCGGCTAACATGCCTGTTGTCACCAAGGGGCAGCTGCACCTGGCCAGCATCGTGGTGGCACAAAGCCCAATGGATGAGATGGACCTGCGATAGCCTATCGAGCCTAGAACCCTGATTCGTGCCAATATAGTGACTATTAATGCAGAAGAAGCGATCGTTGGCGGTACTTAACAGATATCACCGGCTCAAGAGCGTGCCCGCCGTTAAGCGACCAGCGCTACTGGCGCAGCAGCCGGCGGATATGCATCAAGAACGTTGCATGAGATATAGACGTCAACAAGACCGGTTGTCAAGAGATAAAAAGAAAGGATGAAAATGTATCGCACTTGATCGCACGGCGATTAACATGCTGATTGTCAACTGCAGGGCCGTGATGGCGCTTAAGTACAAACACTAAGGTGGGCTCGCGAAGTTCGCCATTCTGCCAACCTGTACCTTAATATTGTGAAGGCAAACATACAATTTACAATGCTATATTCAATTATACATAGTCTAAAGCTTCTAGCAGGTACTTGAAGCAACTGTAAACTACAGCACACCGTGGTGGTTAAGGTACAACTCTCTACAGTGAAAGGCGGAATCCGCGTCCCTGAAAGTTCTTGGTTAACCATTTTAGAAGGACAGCTTTAGTCCACAAGAGGCCAACAGCCATTCTTAGCATGTACCTCCATGTACCTCTCTAATATCACATAACAAGGGACAAAGAGCCGATTCTTGCTCATCCCGTGTGTGCATTTATTACGTATGTACACAACGATAGTTTAGTTCAAAATTACTGTACTTGCAACTTGATTCATTTTATTTAGTGTGAATGAATGGACTGTTAATTAAATCTGATCTGAACTTTTATACTATACTAAAGTGACAAGAAATCAAGATAATTATTTTCTCTGGGAAATTAGGTACTTTATATATTCCAAAGTTCACAAGCATCGACTGAGATATCTTGCGGCCTTATGACTTGTAACACAAGCATCGGACTAAACCGGGGACTGCAAATTCCAGTTGTAAAGGATTCTAAAAGTTGTTGGTAGTGTGGAAAAGAATATTTCCCATTAATTGAGATTCTGGTCATCGCCCGGTTTAACCCCACATATCTCAGCCAATATAAGATCCCAACTTAGGTTTCAAAGATGCAGCCGCCGGTAGAATAGGATTCCCAGCCATTCCATACATTAACCTATAAGATTAGCTTACTAATATTTCAATTACATTTCATGCAGAAAAGAAGACGTGATTAACTGTTGTAAGGAGTGTCTTACTACCTGGCTACTTAGCGCCAGCTTTCTAGGTTAGACTTTAAATAGACTCTGAAATACAATGTTCAACATTTCTTAATTCGAGAACTGACGCCAGCTCTCTAGATTAGACTTTGACTAGACTTTGAATTACATTATTCAACATTCTCAATTCAAGTACTAACGCCGGCTCTCTAGACTCTACTTTGAATTGTTATAGAAGCAAAACTTCTTAGATGTGTACGTCTTTCCAACATACTGCAGCTAGATCGGACTAACATTTTCACTGTATAAGTCTCCTAGACTCGACTAAGATGAAGCCAGCTGGAAACAAAGATTACACCCTAGCGGGCCAATTGTATATTCCATTATACGTAACCCCAAATACAGAGCAAAGACAAACTGATTTCGAGAAGGCAACACCGTCCACCCTAACAAATGCCACCTTCTATTACACCCGCTCGGTACAAACGGCCGTTAGTGGATGCTTCCAGTAACAGGCCAGCAAGCTACTAACCTTCCTCTAAGACAAGCAAAATAACATGGAAGCAAAAGTACATTCTATACATACAAACTGTATGCACACAGTGATGTCCATAATCCCATTCCTCTGGAGGGGAATCAGGATACAGTGGGTCTTACCGCCAGTACTGGCCGCTGTTAGACCCTGCGGCGCCAGTACTTAGCTGTAGGTACAATGAATGCAAAGGAGCCAAATTTGCTGCACCAGTTACTTAGGTAGGTTCTTAATCAACTTAAACAAAGTGCGACGTTATTTTCGCCTTTCGCTATATAGCCAGGGTCTGTGATGTTTCTAGCAATTTTAAACCATCTATCCACTTAAGTAGATTTGAAAGTTTCCTGTAGCTTCAAGTCATTGCGCAATATCTCTGCATATAACAGGTGGCATCTCGATCTGTGTCTGCTCATATAGTTAAATATATTAATGTATCAATAAATATTAAACTACAGTTGAAGTGTTAAGACTTGTTGTGTAGGTATAATATCGCGAACCTTTTTTTTTCAGCTTCCACGCTTTTGGGGGTATTTGGCAAAAGAAGATTTCTTGCATATGCCGCGGCTGTCATTGCTGCATAGCTTTGCCAACTTTCGTTATGATGTGAGTCTGGGTAGTTGCAGATGCCGCGAATTACTAGGCATGAAAAGTCGCCTACCCAATCCCGAATAGAGTTATATCCGCACTGAAAAGTTCTGATAACATGACTCCATCTAGTATTAGAGATGGATCGCTTCATTATACCATTACCTGCTCTGTGACAGGCTCCCTAACATCCTTTAGAAGAGCTGATTCTTAGACTACAGTGGTTAAGACTGTAATGGTTATAGCATGAAATATATCTCTGATTCGGCAAGTATTACCCCCTCTTTTTCTCTACAAAACGGTTTCCATTCATTCCACATAACGCCGAATCGTCGGTTCACCTATACATATCCTAGGCCAATGATTGAGGTCGTTCTTGATCGTTTCTAGGAGTAATGACGCACCAAGCATCAACCATCACTGAGTAGAGAGGCTCCCAGTTCGTTAGCATCAAAGTGTCAGCAAGATGAAATTAGACAAAGAAAAGTTAAAAATCAAGTCTTCTATTGTATCGTATGGCAACCAGACATACCTGGTAGTTAGTAGCTACAACTTGTGCCTCAGGTGTCCAGGTAGCCACCGCCACAACTGGACGGAGGATCCCGCCAAAGACCTTCCACTAAAAACAGACGGGAAGTACTCACGTACCTCACTATTGACGTCGCCGGTGGGAAAAGCAGCCCCGCCATGCAGTCGCTGAATCTACCCCGCCATGCGTTTTGGTTGTGACTTTGGACAAAAGTACAGAGAGCGCGCGTCTTGCTCTCTCTCCTGAACACCAGCTCAGCTCAGCCTTTTCTGCCAGCAAACAATGGCAGACACTGAACAATCCGAGGCGCCCGTGGAGCTGCAGGGCAGAAATGTGATTTACTGTGGAGGTACGGCAAAGCTCTTCTCCCCTTCTACTATGAAAATCTCGTCCAGCTTTTCTTAAGCAATGACTGCTTGCGGTTGCTAACTTCTTCTTCCTTGGCATTTTCAGTGTGTACTCTGCCGCCAGAGGTATGAAAGACATGAACACAAGAGAAGACACCATCTCGAACCAATGTCTCGTCCATATATTCCAATTGTGAACCTGACGGCTCAACTATAACCAAGTAGTACTGCGAGTATGGCGGCACCGTCAAGAAATGCCAGGAATGGCTCGAGAAGCACCATCCGGACATGTACGCCAGAATATGGTCCCCCGAAGCCCTAGAAGCAGCCACCGCTGCCCTCTCCGTCGATGCCCAGAAGAGAGCCGCCAAGGACGCCCAGAAGAAGGCTGCCAAGGCCGAGGCTGCAGAGGCGAAGCAGGCGAACAAGCTGGCCTCGAGCGTCGTCACCATTAAGCGAATCGAGCGAAACAAGAAAAAGTTCGTCACGGCTGTTATTGGCCTGGAGGCGTTTGGTTTGGATTTGAAAAAGGTATGCCTTTTGCTACGATAACTTTACTCACTGAGCTGAAAAGCACTAACGATGCTTGCTTTCTCAAGGTTGCCAAGGATTTCGGAAAGAAGTTCGCAACGGGGTCCTCTGTCACAAAGCTTCCTAGCGGCGGTGAAGAAATCGTTGTTCAAGGAGACGTCAGCGACGAACTAGAAGAGTTCATTCTGGAAAAGTACAAGGATGTACCGGAAGACAATATCGAGCTAGTGGATGACAAGAAGAAAAAATGATATATTCCCGCTGAAACTACCCAAAACGCCTGATTTCTACTTGTTTAGTCCAACAATGTATATCTCGTTACATGCCCAAACTCCGTACCGCATTCCCTATTACCAGAATCAAAAAGAACAAAGCATTCTGGCCTTTGCGCGGCCTCAAGCTTTTTCCACAGTTCCCTGTCGCCAATGTATTCCTTGTAAAACATGAGCTCCAAACATGAGCTTTCCATTCCTTAAACATGCAAAGCTTCCCAAAAGCTGACGACGCCCTTCAGGTTCTCTTTCTCAGTGTCCTCCCAGTAGCGGCAGTTGTTCCAGCGGAGCCAGCCTTCGCCGTTGATTTCGCTACTCCTCGCGAAGCAGCCTTTTTAGCGCTACCAGGGGCAGCTTTTCGCGCGGCAGCAGTATTTGCCATCCCTGCAGCCTTTCGGAGCACGGTGTTCGCGCTTCCGTCACTCGACTCGTCAACGTCACTAGCTCTGCGCGTCGTTCGTGTCCCAGGCCTGGACAGGGGGCCTTTGGGCGCGGCTGTGGTTGTGCGCTTTGTTCGCGCCGTCGGAGTAGCCGAGTTGGCGCTTGAATTTGATGTTGCGGTAACCTTTCTCAACCCTCCAGCACGAGCACCGGCACCCGCAGCCGCAGCTGTAGGTCGAGCTGCGCTACCCCCTTTCAAAGGAGAGCTGGACTTATACAGGTATGACTTGGTAGGAGAAGTCGCACGGCTGCGGTTCGCTAGCCGCGAGTTGGACGACGTAGGTGATAAGACCTGAGCTGGGCGGACTACGCCAGCATCGCCGCCACGAGCTTTCTTCTTAGGATTCTCGCCAACATTCTCATTCTCCTTATCCCTAGTAATTTCATCGCTAGTAGGTCGGTTAGTTTATAGAGAATGAAGAAATGAAAAGAAATAAAAATAAAAAAAAAGGCACAAAGCGTATTCAGGCGTAATTCACCTCAACCGCTTCTGGGCGCGTCCAACAACCTGTGGCGCGCGAGTGGTTTGGTGGGTAGGCTTTTGAGGACTCGGCGGCAATGGCAGATCCTTGACGGGAACTGGCAACGGCCGAGGAGCAGGCGCTCGCTGTGCTTGTTCTGCGTATTTGAGCAGCAGTTCGCCCATAGTTGCCCTTCTGAGTGCCGTAGGAATTCGGTTGAGGCGTATTTCGACTCGTGACCTGAGGCCTTGCGCTTGGAGATGGTATTGGGCGCGTAACCTGCGAGCTCGCTCAGTAACTAGAAAAGCAAAGAGAGAAATGTTAGCGCGCCGGATATTCATGAGATGACAAAACCGCGTACTTTCGAGTCGCAGGTTCTCGATCAAGGCTTGTTTCTGCTGCATAGTGATTCCCGTCCTCTTCTTCTGAATTGGACTTCGCTGTGGTGTTGAAGGGCTGCCTGAGCTGCTGTATGTCGCGGTCTTCTGTTGCGAGGAGCTTGACTCAGTGGAGCCCTTCTTTTTGTTTCGCGTGGGAGCCATGATGTCTGACTATGGATAATTTTTGCGCCTCGTTGACAGGGCTTAGGTGGAGGGAGGAGAGCAGAAATGCCAACGTGCATGAAGAGAAGCGAATGCGTGCAACACTGATGCGCAACAGCCATCAAAGTAAACAAACTAAGGCGAGCTGCGACTTATGTAAGCAGATTCATGCAGCCCGACCCATAGAATAGCCCAGTCAGCAAAATGGTAGCAGTACCTAGCTAGAAGCAGTTACAGGGGCCAATGTCGGCTATTCCAAGTACCACTACCTGCTGTCATAGCGTTTCTGCATGTATACCAGGCTGAACCCGCCTTACGACATCTCGAAGCTCCAACAAGCCGAATTGTCGAATTGAACTCGACAGTCCAACTCTACCTTTACTTGACATTCAAGCTTAAGCTCCTTCTCTCAAACGACAACAGCAATCCCTAGATCTCCATCTCATATTCAACATCGCTCTACAAACGATTTAGTGGCTCAGTGCCCGTATTAGCAGCTACAATGGTTCTCGAGGCTGTGATGGTGGTTGTGGACAACAGCGAGAGCAGCAGAAATGGAGATTACCAGCCCACCCGATTCGACGCACAGGTTGACGCCGTGAATGTGCTGTTCCAGACCATCACCCAGGGAAACCCGGAATCATCCGTCGGCTTGATGAGCATGGGCGGAAAAGGACCAGAGGTGCTTGTCACCCTTACCACAGAGCAAGGCAAGATCTTGGAGGGCTTGCACAGGACAAAGAAGAAGATTGGTGGATCGTCTCACCTAAAGACAGGCATCCAAATTGCAACGGTATGGTACTCCTGGTTTGTGCATGCCTGATGATGGCCTGGTGAGCTGACTGGTCCCAATAGCTCGCCCTCAAGCACCGACAGAACCGATCCCAGCGCCAACGAATAATAGCATTTGTTTGCTCCCCCGTCGAAGACCAAGAGAAGGAGCTTGTACAGCTGGCCAAGAAGATGAAGAAGGGCAATATCTCTGTCGACTTCGTCATATTTGGTGATCTCGAGGATGACGCCACGCAGAAGAAACTCCAGGCATTCAACGATGCTGTCAAGGGCAACGAGGGCTCACACTTGGTGGTCATCCCACCCAGCAGCAAACTGCTAAGTGACCAACTCATCTCAACGCCCATCATGCTCGGCGAGGGAGCTGGATCAGGCGCCGGTGGCATGGGCGGCAATGACGAGTTTGAGTTTGGATTTGACCCCGCGCTAGAACCTGAGCTGGCCCTCGCTCTACGCATGAGTATGGAAGAAGAGAAGGCCCGACAAGAGAAGCTGGCGAAGGAGGAAGAGGAGGCGGCAAAGAAGGCATCTCTAGATAGTGTTAAGGAAGAGAACGAAGCCAGCGGCAGCGGCAGCGGTGGTGGCGCAAGCAAGGACAAGGACGATACGATGGACACTTCTTAATACGCACCATAGCTACAGTGCCACGATAGAGGGTGTATAACTAAATAATCATTGGAACTTTAGAGGAGAACGCTAGACATGGTAATCGCGATTCATTTGAGGACTTATTATGGAATCTAACTCTGATCCAGATACCTTCCATTCTATACCTGCTGACTCCGGCCACACCCTTGTTCTTATCTGTTGTTAATCTCTCTTATGTAGGATAGTAGTTTTCGGTCGAAAATGTCGCACCGTACAGGCATTTCCAAAGAGTAAAAGGGATTCTTCATGACATAATCGGCGTACAAGTCGTATATCCTCTTGATGGTGACGTCCACGTTGGTTTGTGTAGTTTCAGTGAAGAGCAAGAATTTAGTGCCCGTTAAGGTATTGAAGCACTGCATGCGAAAGTTTTCTGTTTCCATGACTTCCAATCCAGATGAAGGCTCTGGACGGCTCGGCATTTCAGTTGAGCCAGGAGCAGGAGGCTGTGCTACTGGCTTGATGGGGTTCAGACGCGCGGTGATGGCATGAACTCTAGAGACAGGAGTAAGTAAGCATGTCAGTTGAGCCTCGAACGTTGAAGAGTGATCGTTAGTCTTACCCATGGAAAGTGCCTGCTAATACGAGGTAGTCATTGGTGCTGATTTTGTTGAGGCCGCCTTCGTGGAAGGTCTTGTTGTATATCAGACCGCCGGCCTTGTTGATGATTACGAGAGAGAAGACAGTCCTGCGGTTGAGCTGAGTTAGCCATATTCAGCCCACCGAATCAGAGGAGGCATGCATACATGTTGGAGATGAAATTGTTAGAATAATATATGAGTCAGAACGTTATAATCTATGCGGCCCTTGCAGGCTCATCGGTCCATCGAGGTGAGACCATGAACCTAAGATGGCGAGTGAGTTCAAGGCTCTCACATGTGAGAATGCAGGCTTGTATTCGCATCTTCGCAGAGACGCAGACGTTGTAAGCATACCTTGGATTTTTGCTTTATTTTATTTCTTTTGTCTTCTCATAGGGCGTCTCTGTATATCGTCGTTTGCGAGGTTATGCTATCTTGAAGCCACCTTCATGCGACGGGGATGGAAAGGCAGCGGCCGGCGTAATTAAGCGTCGCTGCTTTTACGCCGATATCAACGAGCTCTCAAGAAACACCAGTGTAATTCCCCGGATGAAATTCATTAACACAGCGCCGTGTGTCAATTATTGATGCCGTGTATATAACCTGACACGAACGACCTAAACAGTTGGACCTTTTATGCTCTGATAAGGCCCCTTCATGGCGATGATGGAGTCAGGCTGTGGTTGCAATAGCACGGAGTACGGAGTGAGAGATACAAGCAGCAGCCGCACTAGTCCTATTGAGGCACCACTAGACGCGCCTGGGGGTAACGCCGCTAAGCCGCTTTGGCGCTTTGCGGGAGCCTTTGCGAGCGTCTCCCGAACTCGAAGCCTGCATTTTGCTGACTTTCAGCTTCGTCTTCGCCAACTTCCGAATCAATTGCTCAGTCTTTTTGAATCAGCAGCATAATTGTGTCCCCCCTTTTCACGCCCCGCGCTGCTACCTGTCTTTACGTGTATTCCATAATCGACCAAGAGAAAGACTGGAATGGGGGAGGATAAACGCAGCATATCAACAGCAACCATGTCAAATCGAACATCACGCCCGAAGCCGCCTCCGCCAGGCAACGAGGAAGCCTCTGCGTCGCTGAACCTGGGCGAGTTCCAGCACGTCGATACTCTCACACTCTCAGAAGCCGCGCTGGTTCTCAATGCGCTGGTTGCAAAGCGCCGAAACGACCGCAAGAATGTCAACGAGACAGAGTATGTGAATACCTATTTGCTGGGAGGATTCAAATGAAAACGCAAAAGGAGGCCAAACGGAAAATGTGTCACTCTCTACGTCAGATGGCTGACCGTGATATCATCTTGTCTCTAGGATGCTGAATCAAACGCTCAATTACTTGGATCACTTTGCGCGATTCACCCAGAAGGAGAACGTCGAGGCTGTGGAGCGTCTGCTCAGTGCCCACAAGGACCTGGCCAAGTTTGAGCGCGCACAACTTGGTAGCTCGCCCCGACCACCTGCAATTCGGAAACAGAACTGCTAATGCTTTTTTTTTTCTCCTCTATCAGGATCGCTCTGCTGCGAAAACGCCGATGAAGCCAAGACTTTGATTCCATCTCTAGCGGATAAGATCAAGGACGAAGACCTACAAGACCTACTCGATGAGATTTCGAAGCTCCAGAACCGATGATGCTCAAGAGATATTTCATTGCGCTTGTCTCTTCTTCTGGATATATAGCTGCGACAATTGTTAATACATTGCTCCATGGAGAATCGAGATTACTAGACTGCTGATGTTCGGTTACGCCAAGACTGATGGATACAGAGGGATCAATGCTGCAAGTTGTTCGCATCATGCTCGTCCTATTCTCTTTTTTTTTCCTTTTTTACTTTTGAACAATACTTGTTCCGCTTTTGTTTTTTCTTTCTACTATTTCTTCGGCGCTTGGGGTAGGGGTCATAAAATCTTGGTTTGCAACGCGGACATTTATAAACTACGGTAGGGCAGCTACCAAATACCCCTTGATAATCTGTGGGAACGACTTTGATTATATCATGTCAGCTAGACAATTTATATGCGCAACCGTGCTATCTTGCAGAGGTGATTATAAAAAGATATTCATTTAAAAATCATTTATACCAACTACCTCCCTCTCCATGTTGTTCCCGCTCTCGTAGTATTATGAAGCACAGTTGCTGGAAATCGACATGCGAGGAAATCGGCGCAGAATGTATTGCCTCTCACATCTTTTCGAGAAGCCATATTGCTGCGATGCCATTTCCTCAATCTTCCCTTTCACACCCATCTGGTCTTCTCCTATGTTTATCTCAGATTCTTGTACTGATCCCAGTGATTGACGTACACCGGTTTACCGTCGTCTACCGGCACCGACGTAAGGTTAGCACGAGGGTCCGTAGTGGTGACTTCCTGAACGGGCTCAAGCCGAAATGGTTTATGAGCGTATGTGCTTGGGCCAGAGACGCTCATGGCGGGCAACTCTATCGGGGCAGCGCTGCTTCCATCCATCTCAAAGGTGCCGCTAGCTGGAGAATATGGATCTTCAGGCTTATCTGCTCGGCCTAACATTCGTTTTGTCAGTGAGAAAAGCTGGATGACCCTTCTTTCGGGAACAATGCGAATCAAACTCACCTCCAAAGGGGGCAAAGGGGTCACTGCTCCCCTGAGTGCTTGTGGTATGAGCCGACACGGGATGGGGGAAATGCTTTTCTTCGACTACATCATCCCGACCGTTGTCATGATGGAGATCAAAGTCGGCTTCGGATCTGCGCTGCTTCTTGCGGCGCAGCAGCGTGAGCACTGTGACCACGATGATGGCGATGAGGGCGACGCCGCCGACGGCGATTCCGACAATGGCCCCTGGCGAGGGTGGACTCGCTCCCGAGTTTGCAGAAGAGGTTGTGGCGCTGCCGACATCTGTGGACGACGGAACTGCTGTTCCCTCAGATGTTGATGACGCTGATTCTGTTATTGGCGTTCCACTAGCTGTTGAGATAGGATTTGAGCTGGATGATGTGGTCACTGATGGCCGACCCGTAACAATGGTTGTATGTCTTGTGATGGTGACTATTGAGTTGTTTGGGATTGTGTGAGTAATGCCAGAGTCTGTCATGACTGCAGATTCTTTTGAAGTTCCCGCTGACCGTGACGAAGTTGTCGGCGTTGGTGTAGTCTCATCGTTCATGGAGACGATGGATTTTGAAGTGTCGACGCTCTTGTCGCTATCTTTGGAATCTTTAGGATCTTCCAAAGATCTGAATGCGTCAGGACAAGAACTCAAGTCACAGGGATCCACGGAGCAACATCCCCTAAACTTGTTGGTCTCGCAGGAGTAAAACGCCGTGCCTTTCAAACAGCCGTCCTCTTCATCAGCAGCTGAAGGGCTGTTGGAAACCATGGCGAATAAAAACGGGAACACAGTTGTGAAGCCCTTAGTTGGCAGATAATTCAAATAGAAAAAGAGAAAAATAGGATCTTCTCTCTTCTTTTTCTTCGTCTTCCCTGTTTTGCAAACAATGGCTTTAGGGCAGATGCAGGAAGCAGGTTGGTCCGCACACCAGCTGGCGGCAGCCTGCAGAAGTTGGGCTGCCGATTTGCAGAGGCTCTCGGCAGTCTCTCGGACACATTCGAGGCCCAGCGCTTGTCTGAAGCTAGAGTCAATTTTTCCTGCCCCCAAAAGTTCTGCGTGTGTATCACAGCGGGTGGCAGCTGTGTAGGAGGAGATAATAAGTGAGAATAGCAGAGGCCGAGAAAGGGAAATGGAGAGAAAACAAAAGAATGTTGTGATGCTGTGGTGCTGTGATGCAATGCTAAATGCTAGATATAGTATCTAAGTAGGTGATAGACTCAATTAACAAATGCAGTGATATGCTCAAGTGTTGTAATGGCAGAGACGCATGAGATCCGCACGATCTATCAAGGGTCTCAGAATGGCCAAATAGATGCAGACGCAGATTGGGAAGGCTAGAAATTCAAACAAGAAAGAAAGAAAGAGAAAAAAAAAAAGCAATACGAAACGAAGCCGAAAGCCCCAAAATCCAGAATAAGTGTTGGCTCTGAGTGTGCAACAACAATCACCCGCAGAGCAAACCAAAAAGTGTACAAACAACGACTGGTCGTGTTAGACTAGAGCAGTTCCTGGAGTTCTGTCAATGTTCTGGTCTATTTAAGAAAAAGAGAAGAAGAACTCTAAAGCACTTCGCGGATATCTCCGTCTTTGCAAGTTACCACATCAGACTGATTGGGGGCCTCTGCCATTTCTTTGTCAGGGGTAAACTCTCACCAAGCCGCCTCGTTTCCTGGATTATACTCCTACGGTGCAGTGTAACGACTGCTATATTTACCAACCATCTCAATAGAAAGCAGCAAATAGATTGATACACATACATACTTACATTGATCATATCTGCTACGAGCCATCTCTCATCGCGCTCACCGAAACGCTACTACCCCATCCAATTATCTATTCCCAGCATCATGAGCCATCGCCCCCAGTCCTGAAAAGAGCCAGGTGCATGCATTTCGGGGCATACCGCATCGACAACTCGGGCCAGTTCGCGATCCCATCTCTGCGTTTCCTCTGCTTCACTGACCAACCTCCATGTGTAACTGTCCAGCTGGTTGCTCCTTGACACACCCATCCAAAACTTTCCGCGGCGACAAGGGGCCCAAACAAGTTCGGCTGCTCGCAGGTTTTTGAACGCAAGCTATCTGAAATATCACCGCCTTCTCTCTCTATAGCTGTTGTGAAACGCACAGTTTATACCTTCGCTTCGGCGTGTCCTTATACTTCCTTATCGTTGGCTGTATGTGTCTACTACATGACACATGGCTGCTAACAGATATCACTAAAACCTCGCTAATACAGGAGAGACATGCCAAAGTGGAAAAAAAAAATTTAAAACAGAAGAATTTTATACATCGAAATTTTTCTATCCAGCAGTACTATAAACACCCTGAAAAACACTAATTAGGCTGCTGCAAAGGGGAGAAAACAAAAACCAGAAACCCAAGCCGAGATGTGGCATTATCCCGTTCACAGCTTCTCTAATAGCAGCTTGCTACCCTTGTTGCCCACAGGAGCCTCCGTCTTCTTGCCCTTCTTCGTAGTCTCGCTGCCTTCCGCGGCCTCCTTTGCGGCCTTCTGCTCTGCAGTAGGTTCTTCAGCCGCCTTTTGTAGCAGCTTCTTGTTCTTCTTCAGCGTCTTCTTCAACTCGTCCGCACTGGTAAACTCTTCGCTCTCGAGCAATGCTACCACGACGAATGAGCTCGGTCCAGTAGCCCAGTCCATGATAGAGTCCTTAATAACAGGGTACAGAATGTTGGAAAAGCCCAAAGGCGGGTCAATTAGCTTCACTTTGCCAGCAGCCTTGTCGAATCGGCCACCTTGAATAAGAGACTTGAGCATTCGTCCACCAAAAGGCGTGTTGGCAATGTGTGGCCGAGTAGCGATCTCATCTTCTGCTGGCTCTTGCTTCGGGCTACCACTGACAGATTGGGCGAGCGCTTCGAGCGCTTTCTGCTTCTCTCCAATTCCTGAAAGAAGGACATCCGCAACAAATTGGCTACCAAAAGGGGAAGCTGTGAGGTCGGAAGGCGAGGCCTCAATTGCGGCTATCAAGGATGGCGATAGCAGCGCAGCAAGCTCTTTTCGTCTGTTCTCATCTTCCTTCTTGCTTGTGGTCTTGCGAATCTCATGAACCTCTTTTAGCACCTCCAGATCGTAAGCATGGCTGGTCGGGAACAGCGACTTGGAAAATCCTTCGATGAGGTAAAGGAGGGTAATTCTGGCATTGGCATTGTTGGCAGCAGCCACAACATTCTGGGCCATCTCTTCCTCTTTCTCTCCCAAGAGCTCGGGGAAGATAGTTTTTGAGGTCAGCTTGGTATCATCAATGACATCGAATGCTGTGAGGATGACAATGTGGCCGTATTGATCTCCAGACATCAGCTGAATAGTGTCCTTGTACGCTTTCAGTAGCGTCTTGCGATCTTTGGCTGTACCATATGCCAGCAGAAGACAAGCGAGCTTTGCACCGGAGCGCGTGAATGCAAGGTTTTTGAGCAAATCGCTGGACTCATCACCCTTGACCAGCTCCACAAACTCATTGAACTCCTCAGTTCCTGGCTGTGTATTTGTAAAATATTGTAGCATGGCATCGTGTAGCATCGTGAAACCGGTCATTCCCTTTTGAACAAGAGTGTTGATGAGCTCCAACAGGCTCTTCATAACTGGTGCTCGTTTGGCCGGCTCATCTTCAAGGATTTGTTTCAAGTCGGAAGTAGCTTTGATATCCTTTGTCAATTCCTTAATGGCAAACTCAGGTCCGTACCATTCGCGTAGTAGAAGAGCCTTCTGTTCCTTTGTGGCGACCGTCCGGTAAATATCATCCAAAATCCACGAGGCTTCGGAGTGGTTGATGAGCTTTCGAACTTTGCCGTAGAAATTGGGTATAATGATATCGCGAATCTCATCGTCGTTGTGGACCAGAAGCTTTCCGATAAGGAATTTGGCATACCGTCCCTCAGCAAGTTGCGTATAGGTGCCCTGGAGCTCTAGAGCAATCTGTTTTCGCTGCTCTGGGGTGGAGTATTTGATGGCTGTTTGAACCGCTCGGACGGCGTCATGCTTCAAAACAAAGTCTCGCACACGACCTGTGATGATGCCATATAATTCCGCCACAAGCTTCTGTCGCTCGTCTTTGGGAACCTGAGACTTGATGCGCAGTCGTTCCCAGATCTTCTTGGTTCGCTGAACTTCATCAGCGAGGGGCTTGGCAGCTTTTCGCTCTAGTGCGAGCTGTTTCTGCTTCGCATGAGACTCGCGGGAGGTTTGCTCTATATTGTTATTCGGTAAGTACCAATTCATCGTCATGAATCGAAATAAAGCATACCTGATCCAGACGGCTTGCCATTCGATTTGTCCTCCAATCGAGGCTTCTTGCTCTTGCCGTCGAATTTTTCTTTGCCGCCTGAAACATCCTTCCTCTTATTTGCGAACGTGGGGGCCTTGGTAGCCATTTTGGTCGAAATTCTTGCTGTGTAATATGCAGAATTAATCTCGACTAATCGCCAGACTCAAATTCTAGCTAGACACTTTGTCGTCGCTCACTAGGATCTTTTTTTTTTTTTTTAAAAGAATACTGCCGGGCGGTGACACCTTGATTGGCGTGGAACTGCATCTTATCTTATCTGTTGATTATGTAATCGTATGCGACGTGCCTACTCCAAGCACGGTGCCTTGTATGTTGGTAATTTTGACATCGTCACAAAGCTCGATTTATCAATGCTATATCTTTTAGTGATCTAAAAGGCAATAGAATATATATATTGCTATCGTTATTACCTTATAAATCTGAATATACGACAAATAGCTCAGCTCCAACTGAGCCATTCTTGGTATCCATTCCACTCGTTTTTTTTTACGCCAAAAGGGACCAAAACTACATCCAAAAAAAAAAAAAGTTACAAAAGAATCATTTCAAAGAAACATTTGATTCCAAGAACAAATCCAATTAGATTATTTGTCAATAATGACTAGAAACTCGATCCATCTGTTTTAAAAAGCCAGTCGCTACTTGCATCAATCATAAAATTGGTGATGTTGAACTCATTTGGCTGGTACTGCGGGTGGTCTAGGTTTGTGTTTGCCGAAGACATGTCAGGGTTGGGTATTAAGCCTTCAGTGGCACCAGAAACATTTTCCCCGCTAAATGGTATTCGTGGGACATTGAAAAAGTTAAAGACGTCCAAATACTCCAACTCATTCGGTGCCGGCGTCCTTGAGGGCGTTGCGCTTCCCAAGTGACCGAGACCCTGTGCACCATGCCGGGGTTGTCGTGATATCAAAAAATCCAAATCAAATGCTGTCCTGCGCATGTCGGCCAAAATCTTGACTGAGCTTGGCGTGACTCCGCCACCTTGTCTTTCGCTGTCTCGATGCTCGTCCAATACCCGTTGCAGTAATCTAGAGTATCCAGCAGCTACCGGCCAGTACCGCCCCATTTCGCGCAGTATATCAACAAAGAAGGAAATTTGGGGCGAGAGTTTATGTTCAACAGTAGAGCCATGAACCAAAAGCACTCGCGCAGCAACCCATATGGTGAAGGCAAATGGTGGACCCAGCTTAGGGAGGAAGCCGTTGTTCACGACAAAGTCTCCCAAAGCAGAGATATTTTCCACAGCACCGTGACATCTTTGCGCTGCACTAAATGACGGTGTGAAGATTGCCGATCTAGTTGTTGGATAGGCAGCCGAGGAATGTAATCGAATAACCGCTGTGTGATACGTTGCGTGAAGCATAACCCAGTTACAGTTTAAATTTCTGCTGCCTGGCTGGAAAACTTTGTTCATGTTTCCAAACTCGCCAGGTAGGGCAAAGTTCCAAGACGTCAGCTCCTTGTCAAGCTCTTTGTAACGGAGCTGCCACTTTTCTACATCAGTTAGCCGACCGATGTCAACCGGCTGTTTTAAGAACTTGTGGATTTTTGACAATATTCCAAGGATTTCGATGTAGTATGCGAAAGCTCCCAAATTCTCAGGCCTCCCAACCGGATGCTGATGCGTCTCATCATAACTTTGAGTACCCGTGGCAAACCATCGTGTTTCTACTTTTTGATTCTCCATCCACAGGTCATCCCGGCAGGGGAGCATTCGGTCAATTTCCGTATCGGCTAATGCGAATTCAAAGGCCGTAGCAATAGTTGCATATCTATCAAGTAGATAGATCATCCAGAACAGCCTTCTGCGTGACTCCTCTTCTATAAAATCTTTCGGCTCAGGGAGAATCATAGCTCTTAGAGTGTATATCGACGAATAATGAGGAGCCACGCTGAAGGAATTGGTCTCGACGGATAATCCCAGCTGCACTACCGACCTAGTGATGAGAGCCATTATGTTCCATCCGGGAGGGCCATTGCTACTGCCGCATATATCAAGAGCCAAGATGAGCAACGCTAAAAGTGACTTGACGGACGAGTTTTCCATGCCGTAGAGTAAGACTTTCTGTTTCGAAATGCGGTGGTAATGTTGTCGCCGCTCTTCAGTAAGCCTAGGATCGATAGAAAACCGCATCGTAGTGGCGACTATCGCATGAAGCAAGACTCTGTCTGACTCTTGGAGATCGGAGATGCCAAATAAGCTATCTAGAGTGGTTCTTCGGTGCAGAATTGGACACCAGGTGTTGATGTGCTTGAAGTACAAATCCACGAGGTTGTATACGAGATTGTACGGTGGGAGGTCGTCGGCGTCGGATGAGGGTAGAGCAGCACCTGACGTAGGTGTAGCTGTCGGCAAGCCGATATTTGGCTGTGTTGAAACGTTGCCGGCTGAAGGCGCGCGACCATGGAATTCGTTGGGACCCTGCTCAGCAGAGGTGGGCGCAGGAGGGCCGTTGCTCGGTTGAGAATTGTAGGGCACGTTGTTGCTCAAGTGCGTAGCTTGATAGAGCTTTGACGAGCCCAAGGTATGGCTATTCTCACTCTGGGTGTCATGATCGCTCGCTAGATTTTGTCGCCCAGTTTGCCCAGCGGACTCGGAGTTTTCTGGACGGAGAGACGGCAGCGGTGAAGTCTGAAGCAGTTCAGAGTGCTGCCGCAGTATCTCCTCCATCTTGTCAAGCCTCAGCTCCATTTCTCGGCTCCGATTCTCGAGGAACCTCCCAAAGCCCGCCCGCAGCCCGGGAGGCTTTCGCTCCTTGTACTCGCATTTCTGTCCATGGCGCTTACACCAACCACATGAAGGCTGGCCACGGTCACATTTCACCTAAAAACAGCAGGGGAGAAAACGTGTTAGGAGTTGCAAAGATAAAGAGTAGCGCAGAAATGACAGCATGTGAAGGACAATGTTACCTTGCGCTGCTTGCACAATTCACATCTGCGCAAAAGTCGTCAACATAAGCGGTGGACAGACAGACAGACAGGCTAGGACTTGAACAGCAACGTACGAGACAGAGATGGGCCTCTTGCGCTTGGCCGTCTGAGTAGCCGAATCGGGATCAGGGTCATTGTCAAGGCTCTGGTCATCACTATCGGGCTCAGCAGGCTGGCGATCAGGCACAGAGGCAGAAGACAGCGGCGACGGGCGTTTGTTATCTTCGCTACCGCTGCGCATGGCGCCTTAGCCTCGCAGCACAAGCCCGTTTCACCTCGCACAACGAAGGATGGAAGCCTTTCTCGGTGGATTGAAGCTCCGACGCCAGCTCCAGTGATTGGACGCGACAGCCAGCGGGGCCACGAACAGCAAACGGGCGGCGACCGGTGAGCGGCGAGCAGCGAGAGAATCCGGAGAGGGCGCACGTGTTCTCTCGGGGCAAAGGCCAGCGGGAGGTTGTTGGCAGCCGGGTCAATGATAACCTGAAAGATAGCGACGATGCGGAGCTGGGAGCTGGGAGTTGGGCCTGTCTGTCTGTCTGGGAGCAGACAGGCCGCGGCAGAGCTGGGGGCAGCTTATTGGTGGCGCCGGGGCTGGCTGACGAGAGCCGGACGGTCTGGCCACTGCAGCGGCTGCTAGTCCAGCGGCATCCACACGGGGAGAGCGGCAGCCGGCGAACTGCTGGGGCTGCTGGAGAAAGTGAGGAGATGGGAGATGAGCGGTTGAGAAGAGGAGAGCTCTCTTCGGTTACTTACAGGTGGCTATGCAGTTCACGAACGCTAGGCCTGCAGGATACATTCAGCCAGATGATGATACTCTCGTTGGCAGAAGCAAGCCGGTACCTGTTTATAGCTTTGGTACGTACCTTTCCAATTTCAGAGCTTTTCAAGCACAAATTCACTTGTCTCTAATGAGACCAAACAGCTACTGCTATCTAGACTAATTACCGGTAGAATTTTAGCTCGCATTAACCAACAGCATATCCATTAGAGCCTCTTTACTCAAGGCCCAGGTACATGGACTGGGGCAGATTATTACCCGCCGGGATTTTCCAAACAAGCACCAACATAATGAAGCCTCAGCATACATGCTCAGATTTGACAATAACACAATAGAACGATCTTCGCCTATAGTAGCCTTGATTAGGCAGGCCCTGAGATGTGTTTCTGACTCTTCCGGATAATAAAAGACTAAACAAATGACTCGAGACCCTAAATCTCACTACTGATCAATTCCCAAGGCCCTGGTCAAAACATTTGGACCTCTACACCTCAGTAAAGCGGCCTTCGGGTCATTTAGGTCCGATCCCTCAACAACACCACCCCACACGGTCGAAATGTACAGAGTTACCCGCAGCTCGAATAGTCGCCGGGGAAGGACTCGTCGTACAAATTAAATTTACCATCTTTCTCTTCTCTTCTTCTCCCGCTGTTCCAACCCATTCGGCCCATTTAGCCAATATTCATCATGCAAGGCTCAGTCCGGCAGTTTCCTACGATCAAAGCCATACGATCCTACGTCATTGGCGGCGTTGGTTCCGGTATGTCTAGTTGCGGGCAGGCTCTTTGATCCGTCCAATTATGGCCTGTCTAAGCAAAACTCGCTGATAAGGAATACTAACCATGCGAGATAGGCGGTGATTACCACAACGTCAAGGGTGGCCACTGGTGAGTGATGGCAGCTGCGTCACTGTTTAAAATCGTCAACAACTGACTTCTTGTCTCTCGCGCAGGCTCATCGATAGCGACATTTCTACGCCATGCTCACAATGGTCCCAGTATCGCAAATCGCGAACCAGCTGGGGCATCAACGTCCTCGGATCATTCTTGGTCGAGATTGAGGCGTCTGATGGAACCGTTGGCTTTGCAACTGGATTCGGCGGTAAGTATTCCAGCCCGACTTGTAATCGAGCCTCTTCACAATTGGAGTCGTAGATTGCTGTACTCTTTCGAATGGTTCTAACTAATTCCATAGGCCCTCCTGCTTGCTGGCTGGTTCATCAGCACTTTGAGCGATTTTTAGTTGGGGCTGATCCACGAAATACGAACCTACTCTTTGAGCAAATGTATCGTGCTTCCATGTTCTATGGCCGCAAGGGACTCCCCATTGCTGTTATTTCTGTCATTGATCTTGCACTCTGGGATCTACTAGGCAAGGTCAGGAACGAGCCTGTCTATCGATTGATCGGCGGAGCTACCAAAGAACGCCTCAATTTTTACTGCACAGGACCTGAGCCAACAGCGGCCAGAGATATGGGATTTTGGGGCGCCAAAGTGCCTCTTCCTTTCTGTCCAGAAGAAGGCCACGAAGGCTTGCGTAAAAATGTGGAGTTTTTGCGCAAACACCGCGAGTCCGTTGGGCCAGATTTCCCCATCATGGTTGACTGTTATATGAGCCTCAACGTCTCATACACCATTGAACTAGTCAAGGCGTGCTCCGAATTCAACATCAATTGGTGGGAAGAGTGCTTGTCTCCCGATGACACAGATGGCTTTGAGCAGATCAAGCGCGCACATCCGACCGTCAAATTCACCACGGGTGAACACGAATACTCTCGCTACGGATTCCGCAAACTCATCGAGGGTCGCAATCTTGACATCATTCAGCCAGATGTCATGTGGCTAGGCGGCATGACAGAGCTGTTGAAGGTCTCGGCCATGGCCGCAGCATACGATATCCCTGTGGTACCGCATGCGAGTGGTCCTTACAGCTACCACTTTGTCATTTCGCAACCAAACACTCCATTTCAAGAGTACCTCGCCAACTCTCCCGATGGCAAGAGCGTGCTGCCAGTCTTTGGCGACCTGTTCATAGACGAACCTATTCCCACCAAGGGTTTTCTCCTCACGAGCGATCTGGACAAGCCTGGGTTTGGTTTGACCATCAACAATGCCGCACGCTCCAAACTGATCCCTTCAAATTACCTACTTAGCCCTCCGCCTGTGCAGCAGCCTACCTTAACACCTACCAACGGCGAAGACAAGGACAAAGTAGCCAACGGTAACAATGGTAACCATGCAGCAACAGCATGAACGTACAAGATGCAAAACAACTGGGAGGGGGGAATTAGTTTAATATATGTTATGACATGAGCAATCTCTCTTACGGAGACTCGGTTAAGCTCACAAGGCAACAAGCAGCATAACCACTGTAGTATTTATCGCGATAGTCCATTCGAAGACAATGAAAGAAACTTGTAAACTTCATATGCAGTAAGACACATATGCTCCATAAAATTGCCTTGTGCTAAAACCTGGAGAAGCCCTGGGGAACGAGTTCCAGATAACATCGTGACCCACCGATTTGAGGGTTGTAGCTTTTTGCGCTCACTCCCCTCGATCTAAGAGCATCGTGAAGGGTTTTACGGTAGCCCCAGAGCGCAGCGACCCGCTATACAGCAGACCCAGAACTCACGATAGTCGCCATCCCACCGTATTGTGGGCCAATAAAACGGTGGCTGCTTAGTTGGCGCCGCAGAGGGGTTCATTCGCCCTAAAGGCTCCCGAGAGCTCGGATTGATTTCCACCGCGCAAAACGGGTTTCGTGAGCTTGAGACCGCATTTATAGAGCATTTGAAAGGGCATCGCGATACAACAGACGAGAAAGCTTGGTTTACTGCCGGAAAAGAAAATCAAGCAGGCCTTGCACGCGCAACTAGATCATATAGCTCCAGTCCTCTCTGGCTCTGCCCCGCATTGGCTCATACAAGTGCCTTTACGAAACAGTCGACGCCTTCTACTGGACCGTGCCTGTGGCTTCATACGGCATATTCTACGCCACTTTGGAAGTTTGGTGGAAGTTTATATGTACGACTAGTGGTGGGCTTGTCCAACAACGTCGAGTTCCATTCTCCGGGCTTCATTTACATCAAACTCTCGATCGTTACAGGTGGTACCACTATGCCGCTCAAGGGGCTTTTGGCAGGCAAAACCGCCATTATAACAGGCGGTACTACTGGTATTGGCCGGGCCATCTGTCTCGGGTATCTTGGCCAAGGGTGCAATGTCGTTGTCAATCACCTCGGCCTTGAGAAAGACCAGGTGCACCTAGACTCACTCATAGCCGAAGCCAGTGCCATCCTGGCAAAGGATCCTGAAGCTGGCCGTCTTGCGCATCAGGCAGGGGATGTTCGTGAAATTGAAACCGCGGCGAGGCTAGTGGCTGCTGCCGTCGAGCATTCTGGCGAGGCTCGCCGTCTCGACATCTGCGTCTCCAACGCCGGAGTCTGCACCTTTGCAGACTTCCTTACCTTATCGCCGGATCTTCTCGAAACAACGTTTAGGACAAACGTCGACGGCGCCTTTTACATTACACAAGCAGCAGCTCGACAAATGGCGCTAAATCAAAGCCCCTCGGGAGGCAGCATTATTGGCATGTCCTCCATTTCAGCGTTGGTGGGCGGAGGCTTGCAGACGCATTATACGCCCACAAAGGCCGGCGTGACGAGTCTGATGCAGAGCACGGCGGTGGCTCTGGGCAAATACGGCATCCGCTGCAATGCCTTGTTGCCGGGAACGATTCGCACGCAGCTGAACGAGGAGGATCTAGCTGATGACGCCAAGCGGAACTACATGGAGGGCAGGATCCCTCTTGGGCGAACAGGCCAGCCGGCGGATATGGCGGGTCCGGCCATCTTTTTGGCGTGCGAGGAGTTGAGCGGTTATGTGACGGGGGCACAGTTGCTGGTGGACGGTGGGCTCTTTGTCAATTTGCAATAAAACGAGAATGCTTTGTACGTGTGTTTGATGTGTGTTTGATGGGCATTTGAAAATGGCGATAGATTCCAGTATCCCGTACATTCATTGTCTGGTGAGCCATCTACTTGCGCAAAACAAGACAATCTCGAAAAGCAACCCGAAAAAAAGGACGAAAAAAAAAAGATGAAACGTAATAGATAACGAATAACGAAATTTGAATCAAGGCAAGACGTGAAAATACACAGAAGCAGAAGCAGTACTGAGCATAGCTATGTCATTATGGAGCTTGGTGCTGCGAGTTCCCAACAAACCTGCTGCATAAGCCCGCAACGGTGACAACAAACGGTGACGGCTCACCGCGCATACAGGCAGGGTCGCTCACTGAGCGCTTTACATACTGTACAGTAGAGACTCAAGACTTTGTACTTGCGCTGCCTTGCCTTGGCATTTACAGTGCTGACAACGCTCAGCTTGTCGCCTGTTGCTCCCCCTGGCCGCAGATATCCGGGCCTCAGATCCGCAGCCCCGCCTCGGACCCGACGCTGAGCACTCACAGGCTTCCGTGCCGGAAGAGGTGGAGCAGTTTTGACGTCAGCGTGGAACCGCCGCCCTTATCGACGCTCGTTTTTGACATGTGCCGAGCAAGGTGAAGTACTTTTTGGCTCTCAAGAATATCTGCTCTACCGTCTCGCCAGCACTTGAGACGGTAGCCCATGTCGCAAATTTTAATACAGATACTCCTCCTTTGTTCGACTCCACGGAGCCCTCAAGATTTCCCCAGGAATTCTCGATGCTGAGATAAGATAATCGAACACTTGACTCGTATTAGCTTGAAGAGGCAGCTTTCACGGCTTCTTCCTTACCCTGTAAAAAAGCCATCTTGTTCCGAGTTATCGCTCAGATCTACGATGTAGGCGATCTGTCTCAATCTCTTACACCGACTTCGCTTATCCTTTTCTTCTATTTTCCATCCGTGAAAATTTTCTCTCCTCTCCAGTCCAGTAAGATGTCTTTCCCTCCCACCACGTAGTCATACAATCCAGGGGTTCTCGGCGCCTCTTTACATGAGATCGCCGGATGTACCTTACCTCAGCGCCATTTGGCAAGCTGCCCCTTATCAGCCGCCTGTTATCATTCGCCCATAAAATGCCGCTGAATGACATGAGGTGACTCCAAGGGGCGCCCGCTTTCCAGTTAACGGAAACGCGATTGCAAATCTGCGTTCCATGTTTTGACGGCGCTTGCCACTTAGAGCGCCATTCGGTTTTGGCGGTTTCGACGTAAGTGGCAAAGATTCGCGACCAGGGCAGGGTTATTGGCCATTGATTCCACGTGTAGCGATGATAAGGGCAAAAAATTGAATGTTGCAAGAAAAGAAATAGAGTTATGATACTGCGATAGAAGACGTGTAACACTGAGTGGCAGCTATTATGACGTACGCCCTTGCCTGATACTCAGAGTCTTCCAAGTACTGCTGTCGCTAATCACATGTCAAGGCGCCCGCCATTTCGCTACCGCTACCACTACCCTGAGGCTCCTTGTTCCTGGGGCTAGCTCCCCTGGCAAGCCTCACTTCAGACCGCAAGCCTCTTCAGCCCTCTTGAGCCTGGCTACGTAGTGGCATACGCGCCATCTCCACAGCGCCGTCACCTCTCGATATCGCAGCCCGCAATTTTCACGCGGGTGGAACCAGGCTGTGGATAAACAATTGGGGACATATCGCAGCTTTCCACAGTTTTTGACGAAATATGAGCTCAAAACCTGGAGAAAAAAATGACTCGAAGGTGCTACGGCGGGCTTCGAGTGGAACCATGTCGAGATGTCCTGAAATGCTGCAAGTACTGAGGGGTGGCGGCAAGAGGTGGAAGAGAGAGGCGGGCGAGATCTATAAAGAGCCCAGATACGCTCACCGTTCTGGACGGTAGAATCACCAAGCCCACAAGAACATCATCAGCTACTCAAAGCACCCTCTCAACTCTCCTCAGGCACTTAATACTACACGCAATTCCCAAGAAATAAAAGTCCTTTCAAATACCTGTTTCCTAAAGAATTCAACCACTGCATTCCTTCATCATGGCGTCTCTAAGTAAGGAACAGCAGACCGAGTTCTACCAGCACGTTGCCACAGTCAAGAAGGACCTCGATACCAGAGTAGCAGATTCAGATTCGCTACCTAGCTCTCCAGAGCTAGCATCGTCAGTCAGCTCCAGAGATAGTGTCTCCAGCATCCCCACTCCCATCTCCCCTGTTGACTCGGGCGCCGTTGCCGATTCTTTTGTATTTGCATTTGACATCGACGGCGTGCTTGTCCGTGGCGGCAATCCCATCCCAGAAGCCATTGAGGCTATGAAAGTTCTCGATGGAGAAAATGAATATGGAATGAAAATGTAAGTTGGATCTTTGTTGTACCCTCTTGTTTTTGCAACTCAACTAACATGCAATTTCCCTAGCCCCCATATCTTCCTTACCAATGGCGGCGGCAAGACTGAAGAAGAGCGTTGCAAAGATCTATCGCGCCAGCTCCAGCGAGAAATCAAGCCCGGCCAGTTTATTTGCGGTCATACTCCCATGAGAGAAATGGCCGAAAAGTATAAGACAGTTCTTGTCATTGGAGGCGAGGGCGAAAAATGCCGTCTCGTCGCCGAAGGATACGGCTTCAAAGATGTCGTCACTCCTGGAGACATCATCAAGCACAATGCTGCCACAACACCATTCCGAAAGCTGACGCCTGAAGAGCTCAAAAACTCTCGTGAGCGAAATTTTGACGACGTTGTCATTGATGCCGTCTTTGTATTCGCTGATTCTCGCGACTGGGCCGGTGACATTCAGATCATGCTGGATGTGGCCATGTCCCAAGGCGGTCGACTTGGAACTCGCAGCGAGACTTTTGACCAGGGCCCTCCATTTTACTTCTCCCACAACGATGTTGTTTGGTCTGCTGCTCACGAGCATGTCCGTCTCGGCATGGGCGCGCTCAGACGCATGTTTGAGATTACCTTCAAGGATCTCACAGACGGCAAGGGCAAGCTGCACACTCATGCGTTTGGCAAGCCTCAGGTCTCTACCTTTGAGTTTGCTGAGCGATTGATGCAATCTTGGCGAAGCACCGAGCATGGCATTTCTGGTCCTCCTCAGACGGTGTACTTTGTTGGTGATACGCCGGAGAGTGACATCCGTGGCACCAATGCCATTAACGACGTTGCTAAGAATGACTGGTACAGCATCTTGGTGAAGACTGGTGTATACCAGGAGGGAACAGAGCCGGCGTACAAGCCTCGCGCTACGGTGACCAACGTGCTTGATGCCGTGAACCATGGACTTCAGCGCGAGATGCGCAAGAAGGTTACTTCATCACTCAAGCAAAATATCCTTGGTGAGCCACTTAGTGAGCCAAAGTATACCGGGAATGATGTAGCCATCGTGGATGAGGACATGCCCGTCTCTGTATGAGCTACGACAGACGTGAAATTTTGCAAGGCATCAAGGGATGGAGTATTTGGAGTTGGAAACAGAAATTGATTACACTGACTTGATGATGCGACACGACTTGAGATTTTTTCTTTCTTCTTTTCTTTTCTCTTCTTTTCTTTTCTTTTTCTCCTATCTTTTACCTTTTCTCAAAGCGAAGTGTAGTAACTCGCTAGTCACCTTTCTTCTTTTTTTCTTTTTCTTTTTCTTTTTCTTTTTCTTTTTCTTTTTCTTTTTCTTTTTCTTTTTCTTTTTCTTTTTCTTTTTCTTTTTCTTTTTCTTTTTCTTTTTCTTTTTCTTTTTCTTTTTCTTTTTCTTTACATCTACTCTTTCTTTCTCTTTTCTTTCTTTTGCTATGCATTCCTTTTTAGCTAGGTAAACCTGGTGGAACCTGTTTATATACCCCAAACGTTTTACAGAATATTTTTCAGACATTATCATAAACAAGATATTAGAAATGGTCTAGATAGTCTTTCACATTAGATCATAGAATACTTATTCTTATAACTGCTACGCCATACGGGTGTAAAATCTTCATACCACTACTGTCCACAAGTCGTGATTGAAATAGTGTAATGAGCAGCATCAATCCTCAAAAGTAAATCCCCCCCACTGTGATGTTGCTGTCCATCCAGTACTATCAACCAGTTCCTGCCTGTCAGAGCGTCTCTCAAAGGCATCTTCCAAAGTCACCCTCATAGAATACTCTGCCACATCGCCACGCTCAACATGAAGCCAGCCTTTCCACCCAGCAACCAAATCTCCCGCTCCCAGCCCGCCCAGAACAATGGTGCCCCACCATTCACGCGTGCGAGACGCCGCCGAGTCGTCTTCGTAGACCATGAAGCGCTCGGCATCTGCGACGAGTGATCGGATGTGCTCGGCGTTGGTGTTGAACCCTTCCCTGTATGGCGGCTGTTGAACGTAGACGTGCTGCAGGTCTTGCTCCGCGCATGTGAGGCGAGTGGCGTCGAAGCGGCCGTCGAAGTCAAGCACAAAGAGGGCCAGGGAGTGAGGTGGCGAGACGAGTGTTGATATCATCTTGTATACTAAGGGGAGGCTTCGGCCAGAGATGGATATTGTGGGCGCCTGGGTGGCTCGAAACTGCCGCGCAGCAAGTTGGTCGAGGTCATCCAGGTGTGTGGTTTTGATGCGTCTGGTGCCAGTTCCGCCTGTCTGGGTGGGAAGAGCTGCGCGGAGACTGTCAAGTATCTAGAATCATGTCAAGGCTCATTATTAGTTTTGAACTTGCCATTTGTTCACACAGGTCAAAAGTACTGAGGGCACACGAAAGAGATATTTATCAAGGTCTGCTGCTAAGACCTAATACTGATATATTCAAGTCTCGTCGCTTGCAAGAATGCGAAACAGAGCTGGCTACTCGATTCGTTTCTTTTTTTTTTTTCTTTATCTTTTTTTTTTTTTTTCTTTTCTTTCTTTCTTTCTTTCTTTCTTTTTTTTTTTCTCTCATCATAGAACAATGCTCTCTTTGAATTCGAAACGCCGTTCATAAAGATATATTTCCAAATCTAGTGGCGTCTTGGCGATGTTTTGTGCAGCTCCCATAACATAGTCCCAGCACTTTTCATTCACACCTCCATAACCCAGCTTCTTACAAAGCAAGAGGTTCTAAAATCTCCAAAATCGCAAACTCACCTCTTCCAAATCAGCCTCCTCAACAGCCTTCAGCAGCTGCCCACCCATAGACTCCATCACCTGCTTCCTTTATCAAGCAGTGAAATCGCCGAACGCGTGGCTGCGAAAAGATGACGCCGCCGTGCCGCTCATTTCCCGCCTCGGAGCTGCCAGAGCGGATCCAGCAGGATGCGTCGGGGCGGCGCCGCAAAGTCGAGGGCGCGGGCAGCGTGTCTCGCAAGATTGACTTGTCGGCCTGCGAGCTTTTGCAGATGCTGCAATACAAGTGCGAGGTTGAGCGGCCGTTGTCGCGCGACAGTCCGGTTCGATGCTATGCTGTAGATCGGCTATTTCGCAGGTAAAAGACAAAAAAATCCCGAGTTTGCTAACCCCCACCACATCACTAAGATACCACCCCGCCATTGCCTATATCTACGATACCTCAATTGAAATCGCCAGGACTCTTTTTCTTTTGAAATTCTCTCATTCGGCTCTGTGATAACTAACAGTTGCCTCAGGTGTAAAGACAAAAAGGGCATATTCACCGTGGAAACAACGGCGTGGGAAAAGGAGAGGGCCAAAGCAGAAGGGGGCCCAGAAGGAACCAAGCCTAGAGACCCGCCAAAGCCGCATCAGTGGTCGTCGAACTGGCATGATCCAGACGAGGCATCGCCGTGATGCTGCAGCATTTCTTTATTGAAAAATCATAAATGACAAACTGGCTACAAGGTCTCTTACAGAAGAGCTCTCGGCGCTGATTGAAGCCACGCTGAGCATACCGTTGAGGAGCTTCACGCCAGTTCTCATATAACATTGTATAACATAGCATTTGATTTAGCAAGCGAATGATAGGATTCACTAATCTAGTGGCTATACGATGAGATACGGTCATCAAGGTTGGCTGTGAAGCTCTGGGATGGACGGAATATGTCTGCACCCTTTTTATCGAAGTAATAGCAAACGTTATCCTGTCTACGGACCGTGATCTGAATATCCTAGGAGCAAAAGGGATACTGTTTCACGTAGAATAGGACTTTTCAAATATTTACAAAGGGAGGGAATCCACATTATTAGTATAATTTTTTGCAAGGAGATACGGCATCCCAATAAACACATATACGTCATGTCACATAAGACAAGAGAGATAGGATCGCTCCGAGACTTGGTCTAAGTAGAAATTCACCCAGCTGCAGCTGCCCAATATGATATACACTCAGCAGCCATGTAATGACAGCCAAGGAAACACACTATTGACATCGTATTTTGACTTCTATTTGACCATGAGTGGCCCATGTCGCATCCCCCTCCGTCTACCCCTCTAGATGGTGCATCGCTTTATTGCGCCTGGGATCGCTCGGCGGCTCGGCTGGCCTCCTTCTTGGCGTAGTATTCGTCTCGGCCGTTGGTTCGGGGCATGTGATAGCCGTACCTGTTCCCATGTCAGACCATCTCGTCTTTGCAACTTATGACAAATTCTTCCTCATTCGAGCTCGTACCAGAACCAGTTTCCCATGATGAATCCAGCTCCTAATGAGTCGTAAGTAAATTGCTCCAAGTCGTCCTAGCTGTATTACAGCTCTGCAGATATTCGAGGGGTATTATTTACCGAGACCGATGCCGAGGTCAAGGATGAGCTGTCGTCGCAGTATCTGCATCTTGTGTGTTAGCTAGCCCAAAGCATCTTTGCAGCAGCGCCGGCAGTAATTTCACTGCGCTGGTTGCGCCATTGGCCGCGGTATGTACGTACGCCAGTAATCGGAGCGATGGCCATTTTGAATTGAGAGCTTTCCAAGCTTTTCCGGAGCCTCGAGATGCGTTTGTTTGGGTTGTTTGGTGGATTCAGTATAGCAAAGGTAGAACCTGGTACGGACCAAGCGATGGTATGGTCTGATGTTAATCCCGCTAGAGATGAATCACGTGATGGCACAATGCCGCTCGTTCGGCGGATCATCGGGCGCAGGAAAAAGTGTCTCTTAGGCTAGGTGCTAGCAATTAGTGGGCTAACGTCTTGGAGGAATTGAAGAACTGCTAGATGCAGATTCTCTTCAATGGGCTTTGAATTAGCAAGCTGAGCTTCTGTCTGCCCGCCCCTGCACCGCTGTAACAATGAGTCTACGGCTAGCCACTCGGCGGCTGGCCCTGCCAAGTAAGACATTGTCCTACAGATGAAAGAAAAAAAAAAAAAGGAAACACTCGCGTATCAGTCGATATACGCTGGCTGACATGTAAACTGGATATAGGCCAATCTCCCTCAGCTTCCTTGCTGACACCGGGAAAAAGTGCTTCTCACGGAAGTACTGGCGTGGTAATTCAACGCCGCAACAAATGGTCAATCAACATGTTCAAGGGCTGGGGTAAATCTGGTGCCAAAGACTCTGGAGACAAAGGTCAAGATCCAGTAGCCTCTGAATTGGACGACCCCAAGAAACGACAACAATTCCTACAGAGAAACATGCGAGGTGGAGTGGAGGACAACATTTTCCAGGACGAAATCGAAGCCTCGAAGCCCGCGTCTGAGACACCTGCCGCCCCGGCATCAGAAGAAAGGACAAAGGAGAGTTTGGCGATGGTCGTCGATCCAGATGCCCGGAGTCGCATTCGGTGGCAGCGAAAAAAGGTCATTCAAATGGTTCGACGAAATGGAGAGCTGACCAGGGAGGAGAGAATAAAGATGACAGAGCGGGAGCTGCTTCACAAGAGCGAGTTTATGCCGACAAGTGTTAAGAAGCTGGTCATGTTGGCGCGGCAGATTGCTGGCAAGCCAGTTGACGAAGCTATTCAGCAAATGCAATGGTCAAAAAAGAAGTTTGCGGCTGAGGTCAAGTATCACCTGGAGGAGGCCCGAGACATGGCTGTTGTCCAGCGTGGTATGGGACTCGGCAAGGTCAATGGTGATCTTTTGGATAAGCCTCGAAAAGTGCAAACGAAGGATGGCAAGTGGATTGAGATTGTGGATCCGACCCGTTTATACGTTGCGCAGTCATGGGTTGGACGAGGTCCCTGGCGTGGAAAGGAGCTGGACTACAAAGGCCGTGGGAGAATGGGAATTATCCAACACCCAAGTACTAGTAAGATATCCCAGACCAATATTGCTCCACTAACCAATCTATCCAATCTATCCAATGAGCTTGTTCAGCATTGCTAACCTCCGTGCGCGTGTGTAGGCTTTACAGTCATCCTAAAGGAAGAGAAGACAAGAATTAGAGAATACGAAGAGGAGAAGGCGAAGCAGGCACAGAAAGGCCCTTGGGTTCATCTACCGAACCGCAAAGTACATGGCCAGAGACCATATTATTCATGGTAGAAGCGCATGAGTTGGTTGGAGTTGGAAGCAAATCCGTTGAAATTTCACCCAGCAATAGAGTCAGCATGACAATGAGCATGTATCTGTATCAATATATGTACAACGAAAGGAAAAAAAAAAAAAAAAAAAACCAACAGTCGGGTGACTGGATAGACTTTGATCAGATATGGTTCCCGCATCACTAACATTTATGAATGAATAACTGAGCTTTAGCTTGACGTTACCCGCCACCGGTGTGTCTTCCTCTTCTTCTTCTTCTTCCTCCTCCCCTTCTTTTTCGGGTAGTAGATGTCGGATAACACATTATACAGATACTCTCTCTTGGATAAATTGTCCAGTCTCCGAAAATCGCCTTAATTAAGTCTTCAATTTTAGCCTGCGACATAACCCATGCAGTTGAAACAAATGGAACGTGGACGAAAATTGGTCTTCAATTATGAGCTAGCCCCACTACCAGAGTGCAGATAGCTAGCTGCTCTGAAGACTACAGTAGACAACGACACGCAATTACACCATTACCCTTGGCTGCTGCCGAGGCACCATATCTTCGTACCGGTTGGACATCATTTCGATATCATTCGAGTACTTTTCGAAAGCGCCTTGTCCAGATCCCGAATTGGAAGGGGGTTGCGATATATCAAAAGAGGCACTGGGCCTATTGCGGTTTCTGAGGAACATGAAAACAGCAGCAAAGGCAATTGCGACTACGCCACCCGCGACTCCGACTCCGATACCAATAGCGGCGCCCTGAGATAGTCCCGAGCTACTAGAAGGAGCTGCTGCGGCCGTTTCGCTAGAAGTGGGAGTAGAAGTGGCAGAGGTGGCAGGGACGGTGGTGGAAGGGGCAGCAGACGAAGTCGAATTGGAAAACGGAAATGTCCCCGAATGCTGTGGTAATCTCAAGTCAGCAACCTCACTAAATCGATTTCACATGGTGCGGAGAGACGTACTACGCTCGAGGTAGTTGGAGGAGGAGCAGTTGATGTTGGCGGAGATGAAGTCGGAGCGCCTGTCGAGGCTGGTGGTGCTGTCGTTGGCGGACCTGTGGGCTGCACTGAAGTTGGGGGAATCGATGAAGCCGGGATCGAGGTGCTGGAGGCTGGAGCTGTGGGTGCTGGAGTTGTGGCATCTGTTGGTGCTGTTGCAGCCGGAGTCGATGATACGCCCGAAGTTGGAGGAGCTTGCGCGCCGGTAGCAGAGAATGCTAGTTGTTGGCCTGTTGGTGAATGAGTATAAAGCCAATATCACACTCGCGCCATGCGAGACGCATCATCCATAACCACTCTTACCCTGACAAAACGACCCAGCCAGAAAAGACTGAACTTGGACGTCGGTGGCACCACAGCCAGTCTGGCCACAGTCTCGCACGCCAAATCCAAAATTGGCATTTGCGCACAAACAGGCAGCGTCATCCGCACTGGTACAAGAGAATTGTGTGAATTGACTTCTCACTTGATTCGCGCAAGTCGACTATTATTACAGTTAGCACTGAAACTGCCAGAGCTTTTAACATTGTGCTGAATTGACATACCACACAAGCGGGTGGATCTTGGGCAACAACACCATCGACAAAGATCAAGCCCAGCGCACCGAGCACCACCGGAAAGAGGGATCGCATTTCGAAAGGTGGCCACTCTCACGCTCGGAGAGGAGAAGGGATGATATGAAGGCTGAGAGTAGTCGTCGAGAATAAACTAAATAGAGAGAAAGACAGGCTGAAGCCACCAGACGTCTCTCTCTCTTTCTCTGTGGCTCATATAACGTCGCAGAGCTGAGGAGGAAGTGCTACAGTAGAAAGCAGCAGAAAATGTGAAAAGGCGTCGACCGAGAGTTACCAGCACACACGGTTCGAACAGCAGCGGAAAACAAATTTGCACCGAGATGCGCAATATACACGAGGAAATGAATAATGCTGAATGAGTGGAATGCAAATCTCTCAAGTAAAGGGAGAAAGGGTCTAGTGAGAATATCGAAGATTTGCGACAGGAATGGCCATAGAAGGGGCTCGACAAGGGAGAATGACGAAAACAAGAGAATAAAGAGCGTAAGAAGTACAATTCGCAATAACGTCGTAGGGAGCGTAGGTGGTCAGCAGAGACCTTGTTGAAGTTTAAAAAAAGAAGAATGAAGAGTCAAAAGACAGGATGCAAGATGCAAGATGAAGGCTTCGCCGAGCCTCGAGTTGATTTGGCGCTCCGTGCTAGGCTCCGTAGATCATTACAGCTAATGATGATAGGGATGCGATCCTGGTCCAGGGTCCCACCTTCAGCACCAGCCAGCGCTAATAACGCGCAGCAAACGGCGGTTTATGCTGTGCCTGACTCCTAGCCAGACTGGGTACCTGCTGCATTCTGCAAAGTAGGGGGCATCTGAAACGTGGAATCATGGCTTGGGGTCTAAACAGACGGGCAGGTCGCGTGTCAGCCTGTCCACGAATATGCGAGGCAGCAAACAGGCCCCGGCACGGACAGCGCCTAGTGTCTGCGAGTGCATTGTTTTAGCAATTAACATTAGGTTATTATTAGTGCTGCCACCTACTTGTAGCAGCAGTAATCTTCCGCGCCTAGGCACATGCGTCTGATTTAATGGCGGAACCGTTACCCTGTGAAGCAGCTGGCTACTGTTACGATGTTTGGCGTAAGCGAGTGTGCCCGCTGAGTAGTGCAGTATATACTATTATGTATTTGATATATATGGCGACTAGAGTCTTGAGTTGCTAAAGAACGTTGGGAAGTAAAACCTCACAGAGCTAGACAGAGTTGAGCTACATTTGGGTGTGCAACGTGGAAGGTGCTTGTTCCTGAGGAAGTCGATTATCATGTTAGTGGCAGCTATATTAGGAATTTGGAAATGGTGTGGTAGCTGGCCGATCTCTCTCTCCCAAGAGAGCAGCGAAGACCTGCCATATACCTCGTATATGGTACCTATAGCTATTGGCAGAGCACTCAGCACCAACCTTACCCACTAACGGAGGTACCATCCAGGTACCGAGGCCATCCGTTACCACCTGTACCGGCCTGGAAGGCAAGGCAGGCGCACTAGCGGCGCCATCAGCAATTACATTTGCAGATCTCATCTACACAGCTCTTCTAGCGAAAACAGCTTGCCGTCAGTCATCCGAGCCGGCCTTTTTCCACCTCGTCTAGCAACCAATCGCCTTCGAATCGCCTTTTGCATCTCTGCGGCAACTCTTGGCGTGCACTGCCGGCCTGTGATGCCTCACCAGAAAGGACGAAGTAGGCGATCATGGCTAACCCTGTAGGCGAGGATAGCTGGCTGGCCTATGTCGACGAAGCCATCCGCAACGCATCCGACCTCGAGAAACGCGTAAATGTTGTCGAGTTTTTCAAACGCGCTGTTGGCGCAGAACCGGGAAGCTTGAGAATATGGCTGGCATACTGCAACTATTTCTGGTCCCTCTGGGCGGACAGCCAGTCTGATGCCGCTGGATGGCCAGAGGAAGAGCAGATGATGGGTCGTGAGCTTTTCTCGTTCGAAGCTGCCCTTGGCTTGTGGCAACAGGGCTACGAGGCCATCAAATATCGCATCAATGATAGCCATCTTCTCTGGGACCGCTGGGTATCTCTCGAAATGGAACTTCTGGAAAAGACAAAAACGCCAGAGGGCGTCAAACGCATCACGCACCTCTACCGTGACAGACTGACAACGCCTCATCTCACGTGGGACGATACATCGCAAATGTACTCGACCTTCTTATCGAATTACAATCGGGCTGCATGGGAGGAATCGATGAAGGATATTACGGCGTCATCTCAAGACGCAAAGCGGCTTATGGGCAAACGAGATTCCTTCGAACTTAAGCTACAACAGGCGTCCCGAGCCGAAGACGTCGAGGCACAAAAGAAGATCATGAAGGAATACCTCGAGTGGGAGACATCACAGGTTGAAGGCGGCCAAGACGGCACCGATATCAGCTTCAACCTCTGCTGTGGACTCTATGCCAGAGCTTTGACCGGAATATTCACAACCGATGAATCGATTTGGCACGAGCACATTGTTTTCCTCTCATCCTCATATGCTGACGCGAAGGCCCCTGAATTTCTTCTCAACGCCCTTCGTCGAGGCGTTCAGCATTGCCCCTGGTCTGGTCGCTTATGGAATAGGTTAATACTATGCGCAGAGGAGGCGAGATTAGATTTTTCTGAAGTGGAGTCCATCAAGCATGCCGCAACGAGCGAAAATCAGCTATACAAGCATGGTATGGAGAGTATGATCGAGATGTATGTGGCCTGGTGCGGCTTCCTCAAGCGTACTGCAATGGACGCAAGCGCTACTGATGAGGCTGTCGACGTGGCCGATGTAGGCCTGAGTGCCGCTCTGGAGGATGTAGAGGTTGTAGGCAAGAGACTCTACGGCAAAGATTTCCAGGGTGATCCAAAGTTTCGACTCGAGCGCATCTATATCCAGTATTTGACTGAGAAGAAGAACGCCATAGATGAAGCAAGATCGCAGTGGAATAAGCTGGCTAAGGCTCATATCCATGCCGATAGTCATGACTTCTGGTTTCGTTACTATATGTGGGAGATGCTCATCTTTTCTTCCACCTACTCATCTAATAGTCCTACGCCCTCTTCCGCAGGTGGCGTTTTCCGAATACCGGTGCTTGCAACCGCTGTCCTTCAGCGTGCTGTGAACCGATCAACAATTGACTGGCCGGAAAAAGTGCTGGAGGTTTATATGCAGCATTGCAACGACTACGAAATATCACGCTCTGTACGCAAGGCGGCGGATATAGTGCAAAAAGCTGAAAACAACATTGCAAAGCGACGTAAGCTAGAAGAAGAAGAAAAAGCTGCTGCGTATGCTGCTTATTACAGCGCACAGATAGCGGCTGAACCTGGTGAACCCACTGGGGAGGAAGATGCTTCCTCAAGCCAGGCAAAGAGGAAACGAGAAGATGCTGCCGAATCTCAGGAAGATGCTGGCACTAACAAGCGCCAAAAAGGCGAGAATGAAGCACGCGAAGCTCAGTCTGGCCTGCGGAGAGACAGAGAAAATACGTCTGTGATTGTCAAAAATCTTCCCGCTGAAGTGACACAGACAAAACTTCGCCAGTACTTTAAAGAGTATGGCCATATAAACAATATCACGGCGCTTGTTCGAGAAAAAGATGGCCAGTCTTCAACGGCGTTGATTGAATTCAGTGCTCCAGATGAGGCTCGATCCGCATTGCTCAGGGATGGAAAGTTTTTTGGCCAGTCTCAGCTCACTGTCCAGTCCGGTCACGACTTAACGATATACGTTGCCAACTACCCGCCTACCGCCGATGAAAAATACATCCGCCGGCTATTTCAAGACTGTGGAGATATTTTAAGTATCCGGTGGCCTAGCTTAAAGGTGAACTCGCATCGTCGGTTCTGCTACGTCTCTTTCCGTGACAGCGATGCGTCTGCCCAAGCCGTGGCCAAAGAAGGCATTCTACTGAATGGCAAATACAAGCTTTTGGCCAAATACTCAGACCCCAACCGCAAGAAGAATCGAGAGGGTGCTGTTGCCGAGGGCCGAGAAGTTCACGTCTCAGGGTTAAGCCCTTCAACTACGGAAGAGGAAATCCGCGAGGTCTTTTCAAAATACGGAATCATTGCTAGAATAAACGTCCCTCGAAGCATTAACGGAAAAGGTCGCGGATTTGCATTCATCGACTTTGAAACACAAGACCAAGCTGAAAAGGCTGTATCAGAGCTGAATAAGACCAAGTTCTTCAATAATATTCTTCAGGTTGAGATCTCAAAGCCATCGAATGTGAAGCCTACGGCCCAGAGTGTATCACACGATCGTGCAACGCCAACATCCCAAGCGACTGAAGATGCAGAGGGCGACACAGCAATGGGAGGCTCTACTACTGCAGTGGATATTGCCGCACGTACCATCGCACTCATGGGTTTGTCTGACACTGTTAACGACGCCCGAGTGAAGGCACTTGTTGAGCCGTTTGGGCCTATTGTCAAGCTCGTCCTCCAGCCCAACCATGGCGGCGCAAAGATTGAATTCGCAGACTCGTCCGCGGCGGGCAAAGCAAGCTTGCAGCTCAACAACATGGAGTTTGAAGGCCGCAAGTTACGAGTCGGCTCTCTTGACGACCTTCGTCATGCCAAGGCCGAGAGAGTGCAGGATCGCATTGTCCCCCTTAGCCAGAGCGAGGCCAAGAAAAACAAACCGGCTGGTAGCACGGAAAAGAGCTTCATACCCTCGTCATTGATTAGGCGGCCAGCTTTAGGGAGGCCAGGTCCAAAGCGTGGAGGCGGTTTCCCTGCCGCAAGGATATCACCAATCTCCAATACAAAATCGACGGCCGAAGACACACAACCAGGGGCGAAGAGTAACACGGATTTTAGAGAGCTGTTTCTGAAAGACTCAGCTGCGAAGGATAAAGATAATAAGGAGGACGGCAACTGAGTCATAGGTAATAATAGGTATATATACCCTTATATGTTTCTTGGCCTGGCCCTGACATGGCACGCATTATTACATGTATGTGTGCAGCAAGAAGTCATAGTAATTCTACTTTTGCCAAAATTCAAATCTACCGCGTGCCTAAACCAGGCACTATCTTTGTTTTTACTTTCAATGTAAATCGCGACTCTAAAACCGTTTCGCCTAGATCGATATGCCTTCCTGATAACCTCCCTGTGGTGGCCCACTATTTCGAATTTTGCGTCTGAATGCTGCAAGTCGAGTCCATTACCCAGCTAGTGACGAGAAGGAAAAAAAGAAGATACCCACTCAGGTCAAAAGATTATAGGCTCACGGTGCCTACAGTCTTGTCCTGATTGAAATCCTGGGAAAACAAACGTTGCCACACGTCAAACCACTTCTCCTGCTGTGCTGTGAGCAGTTTCCCTGGTTGCTTGAAAGTTCTGTTAAGCAGCTCGCGCAGTCGCGTACGCAGCACTTTGATGACGAGCATCGTCTTCCAATCGGGGACAGCAAAACGGCCCCTGTTTCCGTCCAATACTATAACACCGGAATAGAGCTAGATTTGGAAAAAAAAAAAAAAAGTAAATGGTTAGCAACTCTGGTAGACTACCGCCTCAAGATGGAGATATATAGCTTACATCGCAGCGTACGTCACCACACAACAGTGCTATCGCGAAGGGCTCTGTCGCGCTGGTCTCTTGTGCGCGGTAAACCCTGTACCGTTGGTCAGCCATGCCTCGGACACAGATATACAGAATATAAAATAGACTTATGACCCACGATTTCGTTTGCATTATGGTGTAGTAAGATAGCCATCTCACATCGAACAGAGCACGGTTGACCGAAGTTGGGTGAAGGCTTATGGACTGGTTGTTTCCTATGTTGCGAAGTCCCTTCGAGCCCGGAGCATCTCTCACAAGAAGCTTAGGGTAGAAGCTCCAAGCTATAACAGAAGTCGATACCAAGTCGTTATCGCTGTTGAGATTTACTCGCTGGGGCACATCAACGAAGTGTTGGCGGCGGCCGCGTCCACCCGAAGAATATCGCAGCTTCAGGAGGCCTCGTCGCTCTTCCTCTGTCAACGACAAGAATCCGGAGTCAGTAAGAGAGGTTAGAAGCTGACCCTTCAGATCCTCTATATTCGTGAGTGTCTGTTGGTTGAGATAATTCTTCCTGCAGAACTGAAACTCTTTGCCTACATTCCCGCTCGACTGGCACACTCTCTTCCATGCCAGGTATGCGTTATAGGTTGTTAGAACATCCGAATCTGCGCGACGGAAGGCGGCCCTGGCATTATTTGCCTGCTGCTGCTGTCCGAAAGTGGCAGAAAACGGCGATTTGGATGATAGAATGGCAGCGACAGTGATGGCCATATCTAGGCATTTGAAAATCGAGCCCAATAGGATGAGCTTTCCTAGGAAAACATCCAGAGGTAACCTTGCCAGCTGATATCCAAGTGGTGTAAGATCTTCAGCGCCTGTCAAAGCACGAACATCCACAAGCGCATCGATTGCGCGACGTATGTTCTTCGCTGAAGGGGGGTCCAAGGCGTCGCCTAACGTCTCTTCAATGCCCCCTATCTTGCATATCTTGACTCGAATGGCCAAGTCTTGTAAGGAAAGTCGAAGCATCTCTGGGGTTTGTTGATCGCTCATAAGAGTATCATGCCTATACCGAGTGAACATGTGGAAGCATAGTCCGTTTTGCACTCGGCCAGCCCGTCCTCTACGCTGTTTGGCATTGGCTCTCGATATGAATGTATCAATCAGCCTAGAAAGCTGCTTCTTCTCATCAAAGCGCATTTCGCGATGTTTGCCTGTGTCGATAACGCAAGTGATATCCGGAATGGTAATACCAGTTTCAGCGATATTCGTCGCCAGCACAATCTTTCGCATCCCTTGGGGTGGTACAAGAAAAGCTGCTTCTTGATCCTCCATGGCAATCGTGGAGTGGAGAGGATAGACAAGCCAAGTTTGAGCGAATCGAGGATCTCCCAATAGCATATCATTTAGCGATCTGATATCTGCAATACCGGGTAAAAAGACCAAGATTGCGTTGCTGTACTCTTGTAGCGATTCGTCGGTAGCAATTCGAGAAATGAGCTCCACAATGAGATCAAGGTCGATCTGGTACTCGTTCATCTGAGCAAGAACAGCCTTGGTTCTATTTGAGTAACCAGTGAGGCTCTGTGCTATCTCCGTTTTCAAGCCGTCCACTTCCGTCGCCTCAGGAGCATCGTCATCAAGATCAACTAGTCGATCAGATTCCGAGGTGCTGGGAACATAGCCGGTAAGTTCAACAGCATCTTCAAGGTAGCGGACCTGCACCGGGAAGGTTCTTCCTGGAACATTAAGAACAGGCGCGCCACCTAGATATGCCGAAAATCGCTCAGCATCCACAGTCGCAGACATCAAAATAACCTTCAAGTCTTTTCGGCGTTTGAGGAGGCGTTTGAGAACAATGAGAAGGAAGTCGCTATCAATGGAGCGTTCATGTACCTCATCAAGTACTAGATGTGTAACTTCATGGAGATCGTTGGAACCTTCAAGCATTCTCATGACAATTCCAGTGGTGGCGTATACAAGCCGTGTTTCCTTGGACGTGTTGGATTCAAGGCGGATGGAATAGCCAATAAGGGATCTAGAAGTCCCCAAGTCGCCCTTCTCATCACCCAGCTCTTCGCTTACTCGACGGGCGAGAGATATGGCAGATATACGACGGGGCTCTGTACAATAAACCTTACACTGTTTACCCTGTGACAGTTCATGCTCCAGCAAAAAAGCTGGTACCTGGGTGCTTTTACCGCTGCAGCACAGTGAGCAATAGACATTAGGCAAAGAGTAAGACAAGCCAACTTACCAACCAGTCTCGCCACAGATTATTATCACCTGATTGTTATCTACAGCGTTGAGAACTTCGCCCTTGAATTTCCACATTGGAAGTTGGACTCGAGATTGCTAGAATAATGCTGTTAATACACCGCAGTAGTGCGATAGAAAATCGCACGAATCAATAACATACCAGCATAGCCTCGTACTTCTTCCTACTTGACTTTAAGACCCACATTTTCTTCAAGTTTTCATCGATTTCAATGTGCTTCGTCCGCTCAGCATGCCCTGATTCAACTCCATCTGAAGAGACCTTGCCATTATTGCGACCCCGGAACGCTCCCTGTAGAACGACGCCATCTTCAAGTTCTTGATCCTGTCTTTGGCGGACAAGAGCTTTGATTTGCTTCACAACCAGTCGATCATGCGCATCGAGATGGGATTTCTTGGCTTCGGCCATTTCAGACCAGAAGTCGCGCCAGACAGGATGAAGCTTGAGGTTGACCTTTTCATCTTTTGGATTGCCATTGAATATATGAAACAGGGCCACTGTAGCGATATAAGCTTCTGACTGCTTCGTATCAGGTGTGGCGACATTAGTCATAGTAAATTCGAAATGTGTGGGATCAATCGTTGCCAGGACATCTGAGCTTGCAATGACTTGAGGAAGCTCCTGTGTCTTGGACCACAAAATATTCACAGAATGACGATTGGCAAATGAAGCTTCGGAAACAACCGTGTACCTAATATTAACAGAAGGATCCCTGATCGCTGTTAACAATCACTGCAGTAATAATTTCGAGAAACAAGTGGCCCGGTATGACACATACCTTGAGCGACAGGCTTCTTCCAATACTCGTTTCGGAGTGACGCCTGTCCATTTGGCAAACTCTCGAATGAAAAGTTTGGTACCGTCTGAAGAGTTAACCACAGTTTGGAGCTTCCCCGTCGCCGGGTTTACCTCGCTTTGTGGAAGAGACTCAAACAAGCCTGCAATATCATCATCTTCAGCATCATCAGCCAGGATGTCTTTAGCCATTTTCTCAGCTATAGCAGCGATATCGTCATCTTCAGCGACCTCAGACGCAGGATCTTCGGAGTGGAGCTGGCTATCTGAATCAACAACAGCGTTCTTTCTGACCAACGCCAGTTGTTTTTCCAAGGCAACCTTCTCCTTCTTCCATTCCTGCTCTGCCAAGTATTGATCAAAAAGAACATCAGATTCTATTTTCTTCAATTTGGATTTTAGAATGGTCACTGTTGAGTTTGTTTCGTCATCTTTGGCTTGTTGTGTGAGGGATTTGGACTGCGGTCCTTTCTTCTCTAATCGGCTCAATTCGAGTAGCTTTTTCTTCGTAGCGACATATTCTGATATTAACTCTTCGGGCTCAATTTCGCCATCGAACGTTGCGATAGGGGCCTTTGGGGGTGACCGGGATTTACCCTGGCGGTTACTCGGTGTGTTACTTTTTTCATTTTGGCTAGCTTCAGCTGCGATCAGTTTGGGAGTGCCTGTGCGAGAAGGAGTTGCGGATGTATTGTCCGCAGAGTCTAAAAAAACCATTAGATAACGATACAATTTGGATTTGCGTCTTTGGCGGGCCATGGAAGAGGCTAACCTTTAAGGTTCGGTTTGGTCCTATTCCCATACGTAGGAAGCTCTTCGAGAGTGGTTTCACGAGCAAGCCATTCCAGGGCTTCCTCTAATCCCCATATATAGTCCCGATGGGCAGATGAGATATTCGGCGCGATGTCCAAAATGTGTTGTATAGTGCTCTCAACAACGCTCTCCGAAAATGCTGCCCCAGACAGAGCTTGCCGCAAGGTCCATATTCGTGATACCAAATCTTCTTCAGATGGCATCTTTCCGGGCCCCGCATTCTCAGACGACAAGCTAGATGCATAAAAGCGACTTTCAGCCTTAATCAGATCGAGAATGTGGTCCATCAACTCCCGGGGTAGCCATTTTGGTGTGTTGATGGTCTCTGCCTGGCTCCGAAGCAGGCGTCGGTCGGTCTCGAGCCGGGAGCATTGGCGCTGTGCATCTCGCTTCACTTTCTGAGAATACTTTCCTACAAATAGCTGCAGTTCGGATTCTTCGAGCTGTCGTTCGAACTCTTCGGGGCTGAGCACAGTTTCCTTGGCTTGTGCCCGTTCGCTGTGCTGTTCGGCTGGCGTTGAAGCTTGTGGGGTAGCTTCTGAGGCGGCTGGGGGGGCATTCTTTGGAGTGTTGACGCCTGAAGAGGACTGTGATCCTACATCCACCACTTCCAAGCGAGGCTTGGACGCAACAGAGGTCGTTGCAAAGCCTCTCGCTGGGTTTGCTGCCGTCTTCTTCTTCTTCTTGTTACCACCGGCCATGAGATGGAGCGAAAAGAGGTGCCTGTAGGTTATGCGAGAGAAGAAGGAAAGCGAATGAATGCCTGGTAAAGATGTGCCTGAAGTATAGAGATAAGATATCAGCAGATAAATAAATGTACAATGGAGAAGTTGATACGCCCCAATTCTTCTATAGCACTTTGGCTAGCTTAGGTACATTGTGTGTGGTATCGGCACTATTTACTTGCGTTATCTAAGCACCCTCGCACCCAAGCATACAGACTATGCCAAATGATTGTTACAACTGTCTCATGGATACAGAAAATTTGGGTATAAAGATGTAAGGAATCTTTTATATTGCTCTTTCTAATGAACCGAATCCAAATCTTACTTTCACCTCTTTACTGTTTTTTCCCTTTGCCTCTAATGTTGCTTCTTTTCTTTATTGCAATGCACAACTACCAACATTAGCACTGCAGGCATATGCTACCGAGTGCTGCCACTGCCTAAAAAAAGTGTATTTCAATTACCGTGCCCAAGCTGCAGCGTGAGATTCTCTGTCCAAATTTAGCTAGACTTGGCGGTCTAAGCAGCACGCATGTGACAGCCGAGCCCAGCTCTCAGAATACAGTGAGACATGTGCCATCAGTTATAGCGCAGGTTCACCAAGCCGCGCAGATGAATGCACATACCATATCTCGCTATGTAAATCTATTAGGATAGAGTATCACAAAGACGATCAGCAAGACTCTAGCACGCAACATCTTTAATTACCGTGCCGCCTCAATGGCACGCTGCCTTCTCGAGAGCCTGCAGCAGTTTACCTAAAAGGTCCTGTCACGTGCGGTGCGAAGTCAGCGTATTAATATATATATTAAATTAGTGTTTATTTTATGCCTTCGGGCTGTGGTCACGCCGAGGGGTTAAAGAGATACAACGAAAAGATTTGGCCCACGTTTTTTTTTAGACATGCTAGGTTTGAGACCCGGGAAAGTAGGTGTAAGATCATTATTTTTTTTTTACTATATTTAAGAAAATGAAGCCTCTATATTTGATATATAGAGATAGTTTCTTTTTAAGTTATATTTATTTCCTTAAATTGTTTTAAATAAGTTATTTAAAATTTAAATATCAGTTTATAAAGATTAATTTAATTATTTTCATATTTTTTTCTTTATTAAGAAAGCTTTTATACAATTATTTTCTAACGGGTTAATGGCCAGGTAGGGGTGTAAAGGTATATTTACTATCACTTAAATTTCTATAGAGGAAACTCCCATGAAAGGGCGTATATATATATATACCTTACACCCCCTTCGGTCTGCGAGTTGAAGTTGTGTTGTAAATAGTCGTACGCACGAACTTCTTGATGACAATGAGCCGATTTCAGTTAGGGTCGGATCTTTTCTTCTCCGCCACTGTCACATATTCGCTAACACCGAATTGAAGGGCATATAACTTATCATAGGTTGTCCAAGGTGACTGAACCAGTGGTGCGAGGGTATCTTTGACTTGACCCTGTTGAAAGTCCTTTTGGGGCTCTTCCTGAGGTCCTTTCTGGGGGCCTGGATCAGCATTGAACACAGGCACTCTCTCTCGCTCGCTCTCTCTCTTACTCTCTTAATATTAGTTCTCGGGGCTCTTTCCCTCAAGACGGAAGGAACCTGCTCGCTAGCTACCCGTACCTACCTACCTAAGGTAGTCCAACAAGTTCCAGCTATTTCCTATTATTATGCAAAATCAGCAGGACTGTATAGGATAGTGTTAAGGGATAACAGGGTATTCGAGCCCGTTGGACACGCATATGAAGCCATCGTTGAATCGCTCACCATTGACCAGTCAGTTCGGGCCGGTGCATAAGCCACACTAGGGCTTCATCTCAATCCAGCCACCGGTATATCAGCTCTGTAGATACTTGTAGTCTACCCTGTGTTTTCTCCCTAATCTTGCTGCATGCTTCTGTCAGCAGCACCATGCCATAAGCCCTTATTTCGACGCGCTTCAGCAAGATCCTTCAGCTCCGTCATAATTCAAACCGGGGCGCGTTCTGCCTGCATGGCGCACTACACCAAAAATTGTGTAGGCTAGCGTAGCTAACACCGACCTGCGCCCCTGTGGAATGCTAGGCCTGACGTCTTTCTTCCGGAAATTTCGCCCATCTTCTCGAAATATCTTCCATTGCTAAACGTAGAGTGAAGCTGCTTTCCCAAACTTCAGCTGTGCTTTGCTGACTACCTTGAATGAATGGTGTCGAGACGTGCTCAAACCATCTTTCACCGTTCTTCAACTGAACATCTCGCCTCAGTCCACATAGACTCAGTCAACGACTCTGAGCCAAGCGGAAGAGCCATCTTCGTTCCACCTTGGCATTTAACGGCACGTTCACGTTTTATTATCCATTGCTTCTCAATCAGCTGGGCAAAATGTTTGCTTTCGACCAAGCCGCCCTGCCTCAGATCACAACACGCAAAGCTCTCATTGTGGTTGACTTTCAGAATGAGTTCATCGGCGATACTGATGGAGGGCTGCCTGTCAATCGCCCTGAGGGATTTGTCAAACGTACAGCTGAGATAGCAACCGCCTTTCGCCCTGTGGGGGATATCATCTGGATTCAGTCTCGATATGATAAGGCCCGTTCGATTGATGACGATCAGATCATTCTATCAGAGAACCCATCCGCTTCGCAGCCTGTATCTTCTCGAAATAAGGGCAGGCCAATTGCTACCGAGGCTTCTTCCGATGAATCATTAGACCCTGAAGCTTTTCTAAGCCACGAAGAGCCTTTACACGCCAAGGCTTCTTCTGATCCGGGAAGCAACGTCCCGTCGACTATCGAGGAAGCCATTCACAGCAAAGATCTCAAATTGACAAAGTCTTACTATTCAGCATTTCATGGCACACAGTTGTTACGCGCTTTGCGTGGTAGAATGGTTACTGAAGTTTTCATCTGTGGCTCTCTTGCGAATATCGGTGTCTATGCAACTGCTATGGAAGCGGCTGGCCACGGTATGGCCATAACAGTCATAGAAGACTGCTGTGGGTATCGCCATAAGTCTAGACAGGCTGCGGCGATAAAAAATCTCATTGAGCTAACTGGCTGTGAGATTCTATCTTCGCGAGATGTCCTCAAGACCTTGGTCCCAAGCAAGTCAGAGACTACGATTTCGGGTGAACACCCGGATGCAGCGTCTACTAAAAGGGCAAAGACTGCCACTAGCAGTGATGAAGACATCATACAGTCCCTGTCTGGGCTTAAGCTGGATTCTAGCCCATCTGATGAAGTCAAGGCGGAGTCTCAAAAGCCTGCAGAGGCCACCACTGAAGTTAAAAAAGAGATTAGGAACGACCAGCCTGTAGTTGAAGATGGCTCAGCGGGACGTGTTGCCGATTCCGAAAATGAAAGTGACTCGTCACCTCAGTCCAAATTGTGCGAAGGTGACACAGACGTCATATGCGATGCCCTGCCAAAGCCATTAGCGGATGAAGCCTTTGATAAGCTCGAAAAGGAGGTTCTTTGGCAGCGAATGTCTCACCAGGGCGGAGAGGTTCCTCGACTTGTCGCAGTCCAAGGCCAGGTGGATAAAGATGGCACGATGCCAGTGTATCGTCACCCTGCCGACGAATCTCCGCCCCTGCTGCCCTTTTCTCCGACGGTCCAAGCCATCAAGGCTGAAATCGAGAAGCATCTTGGTCATCCTCTAAACCATGTTCTCATTCAGTTTTACCGCGATGGAAACGACTACATTTCCGAGCATAGCGATAAAACGCTAGACATTGTAAGGGGGTCTTACATCGCAAACGTCAGCCTTGGAGCGGAAAGAACCATGATACTTAGGACTAAGAGGCTGGAAAAGGATCTTTCTGGGACAGCAGCAGGCAAAGAGGAGAAGCGAAAAATTCAGCGTGCTCGGCTTCCTCACAACTCTCTCTGTCGCATGGGCCTGCAGACCAATATGAAGTGGCTGCACGCCATCCGACGAGACAAGCGCGCGGATCGCGACAAGTCAGCTGCGGAACTGGCGTATTCAGGGCGCCGTATATCGCTTACTTTCAGACACATTGGGACGTTCTTGGATCGCGATGAGACTATTATCTGGGGTCAGGGGGCAACAGGCAAGACCCGCGGCACCGCGCATCCCATAAGCAACGGTCAGAACCCCGAAGCTGTTAAAATGATTCAGGCATTCGGCACAGAGAATCATGCCTCAGACTTTAACTGGTCTGCTCATTACGGCCGTGGTTTCGACGTGCTGCATATAACCAACTCTCCTAGATTCTTTGCTTCTGCGGACCCAATAGTGAATATGCGCATCACACTTATGCTGGCCGAGTATGGCATCAAGTATGCCAAGGGCAGCATGGCTTCTGGATCCGAATCCCACAACAAGAAGCAAACCAACCCGCCAGCACTATGGTCTCTTCCCATAAAGTTCATTGATAATGATACTGCTAAATCCGTCGTTCATGGCGACATGGCTATTATGCTATACCTCTACTCACGTTATGGCCCGGGCCGTGTCACTGGACCAGAGGCCACCACTCGAAATCCACCAGACATTGCCAGACTATTTAGCCAGTTTCAACAAGGAATGAATCTATTCAATATCTGGAGTCAGCTGAGAGACGATAGAAGTACAGGGGTTCGTGCCGGAGCACTACCTGTGTCATTGAAGCAGGAGCTTGTTGTTTGGGACACCTACATTGTCGGCGATTTGAAAAATGAGCGAGTTTCGTTCCTATGTGAAGATTTTCTGACCCTGCCTGACTTTGTCGTCTGGCCAATTTTGTATGCCATCGTAGAAGAATATGGCTCGGAAGTAGCATTTAAAGGTCTAGACGGATTGCAGAAGTATTATGAGACTGTTCGACAGTTGGATAACGTCATTACTGCTGTAGGAAATCGCTAGTTTCAACATCTTATCAAGAGAGGACAAAATACTTATAAACTTTCCACTAATCTAACCATTTCGGTATCTGATTACCTTTGTGGGCTATTGTACATGTAGAGCTTCACAAAATGCTTCTACTTGAGTTGAAAAATTGAAGAATAAATAGCTGCAGAGGAACGCAGCCGGGATGCCCGCAATGGTGGAAGAATCCTTCAATTTGACTATTTTTAAATACAATCCTTTGAACAGGGCTTTGCAATATGGGACTCAGCTATTGAGCCGCGTCCCAAGGGAGAGGGTATGTGCCCACCCAGTCCGCGACTTCGCTCTTCAGCTGCACAATCTCCGGATCCCTATCTCCATTACCCAGATGTTCTACAAAAAGCTTGAGCTTGCCGGGAGACTTTTCGCCTCGCTCTTGAGCTGCCGCTCGCACGGTCTTGTTAATACGAGTCGCAATGGTGACAGCTCGGTCAACAACATCTGCTACGCGGACAAAGTCGTCTTCACGGAAGCCACGAGTTGTCATGGCGGGCGTTCCCATACGAAGACCGCCGGGTACCAAGGCCGATCGATCGCCTGGGACGGTGTTTTTGTTGGCAGCAACGCCAACCAGTTCCAGAACGCGCTCTACTCTGCTGCCGTCAATGCCATGGGGCTTAAGATCGACAAGAACAAGGTGGTTGTCGGTACCGCCACTGACAAGATTATATCCTAGGCCGCCTTTGCCCTTGTCTTCTCCAAGACGCTTAGCGAAGGCCTTGGCATTTGCCAAAACTTGGGACTGGTAGGCCTGGAATTCCGGCGTCTGTGTCTGCTTCAACGCTACAGCAAGAGCTGTTATCGTATGGTTGTGAGGACCCCCCTGGTGACCGGGGAAAACGGAGTTGTTGATTGGACCTTCAAGGTCGTACATTTCATCCTCCTTGGTCTTTGGATTCTGCCTTCGAACACCTTTACGGAAGAAAATTAAAGCTCCTCGTGGACCGCGGAGACTCTTGTGGCTAGTGGTGGTGACGATGTCAGCGAAGGGGAATGGACCGGGCAGCACTTTGGCGGCAACAAGGCCAGATATGTGCGCCATATCTGCCACCATGTAAGCGTTGACCTTGTCGCAAATTTCCCGTATGCGCTGGTAATCAATCAAGCGGCTGTAAGCACTGGTTCCGGCAATGATGATCTTGGGCCGGTAGATGGTGGCCAGCTTTTCAAGGTTATCGTAATCGATATAGCCGGTACGCTCATCCAGTTGGTAAGGCAGAGTTTCGAAATATTTTGACACTGCAGATATCTTCTTGGTCGGCGTCTGGTAGCCATGGGAAAGATGTCCGCCATGAGGCAAGTCAAGGCCCATCAATCGGTCATGGGTGTCCATAAGTGCTGAGTACACATAGAGGTTTGCCGGGGCGCCAGAAAGAGCTGGAAGCAGCAAGTATTAGTTCACTTGTTCCATAGAGGCTTTGAACAATGCTTTGACTTGCCCTGTACATTGACTCCCCAATTCTTGGAATCCAAGCCAAACGCTTCCAGTGCTCGCTGCTGGCATAGTCTCTCGGACTGGTCGATAATCTCATTGCCGCCATAGTACCGGGCGCCAGGGTAGCCCTCCGAGTACTTGTCTGCAAAGAAATATCTGTTAGTTACTCTGAGCAGCCACTCGGCAACTCCAGCGTTTACGTACTCTGCATGACACTGCCCAGCGCATCTAGTACGGCCTGGGAGGTGAAGTTCTCTGACGGAATCAGATTGATGAAATGCTTCTGTCGGTTTTTTTCCTGCTCCAAGGCTCAGCATGCGCAACACTTGCTATGTGGGCTGATTCTTCAGAGACGGACTCGCTCAATGATATCAAAAACAGCCGGGTCGGCCTTCTCGAGATGCGCCGAGAGAAGCTGTTGGGTCCTTGTTAGTACCTGATGCCTGCCATGGCCAATTGGAGCTTTTCCAACCTGCTGCTGGCCATCTTGGGCCAGTGAAGCCTTTGCTCGTCGAGCGATCAGAGGTGCTGCAGCCACAGACGGTGGCCTTGTTACCAGCCTCTTCAAGCTGCCAAGAGGCATAGCCCTGCTTCGCAAATAAGCTGCCATGGCGTCCAGGACTTGGAGGCTGGAGACGTGAGGCGCCTAGGTTCAATTACGACGCAGACAGGAAATATGAAGGGCGAGGCGGCTAAATATCGAGCCTGCGAGTTGCTGCGACGGAGAACAAAATGGTCCGGCGAGAAATCGTAGCGGCGCTGCTTGCCGCAAAGCACCTCCGATCGCGTGGGTTGAAATGCGGCGCTCCGTAGCCTGGCCTGACCGTGATTATCCGGCTGCAAGTCTCGCCATCCCCGCATACAACCCAAGGCGGTATAGTTTACCGCCTACTAGCGAGTGCAGTTACATGTCTCTCAGGTACCAAATTTCTTGGAGCTTCGCGGCCTGCCCCAGGCTGTCTTGTGACGGATGGCAGCTGAAGCGCGCATTTTACAAATAGTTTCACTGCTTCAGTGGAATGCGTTACATAATGTAATTCCTCGCATGGGGCTTTTATGACCTGTACGTCCAAGACTGAGGATTCTGAAAGATTCCGGTATCTTCAATTAGCGCCCTTTCGAGTCATTGCAAGCTATACCTCCACCACAAGATAGGATAGTCGCACTCTGGTAGATGCCTCGCTCTACTAAACTACTTGGGGACTCTACCATTCAGCATCAGGACAAGACAAGGCAGGTACTACGATATGGTCTAGAGTAGCATCGAAGGATTCTCTCGCTGAAGCGATCACGGCGCATCTTTCGATTCTTCGGCTTATCCTTTTCCCGCACCCCCACAGCTCCCCGCCCCCGGCTCTGTTCGGATGCTTAAGACGTGATGCTCGACTCCCGTGCGCTGATTTCTTTCTTCCCTCTTTCTAGATTATCAACTAAAGTTGGGCGTGACGAGACTGCTTGGTTTTGCTTATTGGAATTCCGCTTCTTGCGGGAGCATGCTGATATGCCCTGGCGCCCTTCACCACCTTTAAGGGGCAATTTGAAGGATCCTGATCCAACCATTAGTTGATGCACCTGTGCTTGGTTTCCTTCTTATCCTCATTACACAAAGCTCTTCCTATCATTTCGCCCGCCACCTCTTCTTGTGTACATGATCTTGTCATTTTCACCTCAAATATCTCTTATTGTCTTTGTCAACAAATCGTCAATAATTTCTTTGATTGTTAAATAAATCTCTCAAGAACCCTATCCTTGGATACTACACATTTTCATTTCCACCCATCACCGCGAGGCCATTAAAATCTTTCCAAGGTATCATAGGCGTAAATTTTGTCATGCTTCAACAAGAGATCGAATAAAAGTTCTCGAGCATTTACCATTTCATTTTTTTCAATGCTACATGCCACAAACCCATTGGTACGACTGTAGAAACCAGAAGGGCATAGAAAAAAGAACCCAACCCGTAGACTCCAAATGCAGCCCCTCAGACCGAGAATGTCCTTTCAAAAATGGTTTTACTCGTCATCCGCCAGCAGAGCATTTCGCTTTGCCGCCACTCTCTCCAACTTGCGCTCACGAGCGGCCTTGGTCTTGGCACGCTTGGCATCCATCTCATCCTTGAGCGCCTTCTCACGCTGCTTCTCGGCTTTGGCACGGTGAATCTAGATTAAAGAGCGACGTTAGAACAGATATTCTTCACCTCGTCGCATCGAGAATTAGGATAAGGGAGTGGCAAAACATACGTGCTCCACCAGGGCTCGCTTGTGCTTGAATGTGTTACCCTTGCTCAGGTGGTAGAGCTCGTGGTAGAGGTGCTTGTCGATCTTGCCGCTGGCACGGTACTTGACGAGAAGGCGGCGGAGGACGCGAAGGCGGCGCATCCAGAGAACCTGGGTGGGCATACGAGCGTCGGCGGTACCCTTTCTCTTACCGAAACCACGGTGTCGGCCTTCTCTTCGGGAGAGGTTGAGCTCGCGGGCTCGGGATCGCGAGTGCATGGTCACCGGCTTTCGGATAATGAGGCCATCGGCGACGAGCTTTCGGATGGTCTGACGAGAGTTGGCGTTTGAGATCTCGCTCTGCTCGCTAGGATCAAGCCAAATCTTGCGCTTGCCGCAGCCAATGACTGACGCGGCAAGGCGCTTCTGAGTTCGCAGGTTGACCCTAAGCCATGGGAAACAAAACTTTTGTCAGCAACATGTCCCCTCCATCACCAATTGAAAAGATTCGAATCAAATGCAAAGTCGTCGTCTTAATGAATCCATTCGTAGGCGAGCGTGTTGTCCAAGTCGGATAAATGTAATATCAACTTACATCTTGAATAACTTCGGTGTTGATGGCCGGCCCTCGATGGCGATGAGGTTGGATGAAGTTTTGGGGGAGGGTTTACGAGGCCAGAATTTCTGGAGAGGCTCGTAGCAGTTCTGCTCAAAGTTTGTGGGTTCACGTGCACTAGGCCAACATTTTAGCACTTCAAACAGCGGCTAAGCGAGGGCTCGGATGAGTAATGTTCCAGCATGGCGGTGTCATGGTCACGTGCTTGGCTGCCAGTGAGCATTACATAATCGCCAGAACAGATACTGATCTTGGTTCCAAATTCGCAGAAATTAAGAGATATAGAAAAATTAAGAAAAAGAAATCGGTGGGGCCGCTGATGATAATTACCTCTTTTTCATATCTCATTTTCATATCTCAAACGCCGTAAGTCTACAGCAATTTTAAGAGCAAGTCCGAGTTGATTTGGGAAGATTTGCTCTTGAATTTTTTGTAGTCGTAAGTAACGTCATGGCAGTGGTAGACATGATGGATGCTTGTAGGTACCAATGCCGAGATCAAATTTGTATGATGTGTTCCCTTATTTTGTTTTCTAAATGATCTTACAAGATTGTGTCTGCCTATCGAAGTGTTATACACAGTTATCCCTCTGTGATTTGGCTCATACAGCTGCCTCTCCATCAAAATCAACTTTTCCCACACTCCATATTTCCCGCTCATCCTCCAGCTCATCATTGGACAGTCCCAAGCTTCCTTGTCCTCCCTCAGCCTCTCTCCTTTCTCTAGCCTGGACACCTAGCCTCATGGCAACTCGCTTAAAGTAGTCACTCATGCTTCTCTTGGTGTTCGGAGGCAGCTCGTTGCCCGGCCCTCCCATGTACTTATCAAATATTCGGCTCTCTTCGTCTGCGACGCTGAACAATTCAACAAATGCTGCTTCAGCAGACAGCTTTACAGGAATTACTGGGTCCCTGACACTCGCGAAAATCGGCGGCGCCAACAGTGATACATGAGGTCGTACTAAATCAGCATTCTTCCTGCTTAGAGTACGAATAGTCACTAGAGCGAGTCGCCGTGAGTCTGTAGCGTTGCCCGGTTGGACGATGAGCGCCAAAGCATCGAATATCTGCTTAGTGTCGTCAAATGATTTTGGAGGTGATGAAAGCAAGAATTTTCCTGTGGCAAGGATAGAGTTGTCTGCGATATAGGTCTGCGTAGAATTTGTTAGCTGAGTAAAACAGAATAATAGTTTCTAGGACTGGGCTTACTCTTTTATCACTCATTCCTCCACAGAGCAGCCCTGGTAATTCATCAATTAAACCGCTTGACAATAAGATATCCGGCGACTCAACCAATACTGAATTCAGAGCTAAGACGGACGAGTTGGTAAATTGAGACGTTATGACTCTGTTTCTGAGCAAGCTGATGGTGACATCTTCAGATACGTTCTTAATTAAAGCGCCGAGAAGCTTTGCATTGGTAACTATCATGGCCTCATCTCTCTCATCAGTGTCTCCGTCGATTAAAGACAGCACAGCTGATCTAGAGGTTTCGCCCATGTTTGCACCAGCCCTACTAACCACTTCATACAAGGCTTTGAACATCGCTGTCCTGACACCTGGATCGGTAGTTTTTGCTCCCGTCACTAGCTCAGTAATCAAAGGGTCGATTCTGGGCGTATAATTGATCAAAGTTCCTAGGGCCTTTGCAGCTCTAGTCCTCAAAACTTCGCTGGACGTATCTGCTAAAGACTTGGCGAAGGTTCGTTGAAGCTGAGGTAGGAAAGGTTTCAGTGCTGTTGGCATCTTCTCCAGTAAACCATTAAGCGTGAGCAAAATGGCCGATTTTACTTCAGTGGCGCGCTCAGAAACCACACGAATCAGCGGTCCTGTGATTTGGGTGACAAATGGCTTCAGAGATGCTTCGCTTGTCCGGTCAACAATATCGGAAATACCGAGAGCCGCTTGCACTCTTTGCTCCACAGTGCCGTTGATGAGGCCCTGCAAAAAGATGGGAAGAACGGCGCTGATTCCCTTGGGAAGCTCGAATCCTCGCAAGTTGGCACCTGCAACTCCGGTACGCTGGAGCGTCTGCCGAGTCGATGACACGAGCGATTCCATTTCTTCCTTTTTGAGCTTCTTCGTGAAGCCGCTGAGAGCACTCCAAGCAGCCTTGACCACGTCCAAGTCACTGTCGTCAAACGAATTCAACAAGGACCGAATAATGTCCTGATTATAGCGAGAGTAATCTACGCTGGACTCAGAGAAGAAGTTTCCCATGTGCCGAGCCGTGGCAGCCCTCCGTCGGTGATCTTCATGCTTAAGCAAGCCAAGAAGAACATTCATGACAGTATTAAGGCCATCATATTCGTCAATAGACTGAATCACCGTGTCGAATGACGTTGCTAGTTCCTCTCGTAACCCTTCATCGCTACAGTTAATCTCATTCTCCATTAACGACTGAATGATATTAGGTAGTCGGCGATTCATGGATGCGCCAGCGACCTTTGACAAAGAAGCCAAGGCCTTAGCATCAAATGCCGAAATTGGTGGTGTCGTGAGAGTTGGTATGAGATTAGGTAAGATGATATTTGACCGAGTAGAGTCAGTCAAGAGCGTTAGAAGTGCTGACAAGGCATTTTCTGCTTCATTCTCAGACCGAAGGAGGTTGAGTAGGAACGGAAGAACCTGGTCAACTGCCCGTTTACCGAAGATTTGCTGGAGGGAGTCAAAGGCCTCTGCAGCCGCCTCTCTGACCTCTGCATCTGAGTCAATGAGAGCAGTACGGACAACAGAAATGAGCGTCTTTTCGTGGTCTTCAAGAGATTCTGGTGACGCGGACGAAATAAGCTCACGGAGAGCAAGACAAATGCCCTGTTTGGCATCAGTATCTGTAGAGGTCTGTAGCCCTGTTTCTAGAGTGGGCAAGAGACTAGCAAGGACACCATCACCCGCTTTTCGGATTAGTTCTCCAAGCGCGTTACTAGCAATGACTTTGTGTTCCATGTTGGAGCTGCCAAGGCGTTGAATCAGTAGCCTTGTTAGAGTCGGTACCAATTCTTTCAGTGTTCTAGGGCTGTGAACAAGAGCTTTCCAAACCGAAATGGCTGCAGAACGAACTGCTCCAGCCGTGTCGCATCGACAGATGTAGAGAGTTGATAGGATTTTGTCTCGTTTCTCTTCTCCGAGAACTTCTTTCAGGGATGCACTTGCCTCCTTGGCATTTTCGTCATCTTCTTCTCCTGGCTCTGCACCAGCCTTCACTCCCGTAAGATTGAATAGAAGATCGCCAACAAGCTCAACAGAACTGAGACGAATTCTATAGCTGTCATCTGCTAATCCTCGCTCGAGTTCCGGTAAAAGGAGATCCACAGCTCGAATTGCGAAATTTTTAACAAGAAGGCGTCCAGCGCGGAGAGCGGTTTCGCGAATAGATTCCACATCGTCAGCCAGACCAGCAAGGATTGGGGGGACAATTCGGCCCAAATATGCAGAAAAGCTATTGCCAAAACAAACAGGGAGGAAGATGAAGAGAGACATGAAACCTTCACGGACAGCAGGCTTAGAAGATTCCACGTTTTGGAGAATTGTTGGCAGTGTTTCTTCGAGTCTGCTGGTACCCAAGCCGGCTAGGACTTCACTCAATGCCTGAGCTGAACCAAGACGGTCGCCAGCACCAGTATCCGATTTCAAAGTTTGCATCAACTCGGGAATGAGGTTCGGCAGCGTATCTTCTCCCAGCTTCTCAACCAAGGATCCTAGAGCTCTCGATGCCGTCGCACGCGTCGTGGGAACCGGATCAACGGCGGCAATCTTTAGCCCAGACACAAGGACTGGGAGGTGCATGACAATGTCTTTCTTTTCCGTCAAGTGAGCCAAGCTTCCAATAACTTGTGCCGCCTTGCGCTTTGTATTTGAGCGATCTCCCAGACCCCGTTGCAGGATACGAGTGATCAAAGCCAGAGAAGGTGCATCAAGATAATGTACAAACTGAACTTTGATCAACGATTCCAAAGCTTCGTCGGTATATTTAGTTGGGTCGCTAAGAGCCTTCAGGATAACGTCAACCAAGCTCTTTACTTCGGGATTGTTGATGACATCTCCGAATCTCTTCAAGCTTCTGTTAGCGGCGGCTCTAACTTCCTTGTGACTATCGTTAAGCACACTCGTTAGAGGGGGGATGATATCAGGTAAACTGGTAGCAAGCTGATTTGGATCAAGGTAAGCCATTGCACCGAGAAGATCGCAGGCACCTCGTTTACTACGCCACTGCTGATCGTCAAGTCCCTCCAGGAGAGTTGGCATGATCTTTTTAACACCGTATGAGCTTAATTTCCCAAAACAGGCCTTTGCGGCTGCCAAGCAAGCATCTCTGACATCTGCATTTGCGTCTCCAAACCCGCTAAGGAGTAAAGGCACGATTTGAATGACATAGGGCTCGTAAAGGCGGCCAAGTATGCTGGACAGCAACTCAAACGCCAATAGAGCTGCCTCTCTCTGATGTGAGTCCTTCTTATTTTCCAAGGCACCTCTGAGGTCTGACATGATTCGAAATTCCTTTATAGTAGATATACCGCTTCCAAGGATCAAGCCTGCTAGGCCGTAGGCAGCTCCTCGTTGGGTGGCATATTTCTTTGAGTTCAGAAGCTCATTCATCAATTGCTGCACATAGTCGGGCAATTTCGATGGATAGGCCCTAATAAGTGGAGGGAGACATTCAGCAATAGCGTATTGAACCATCTCAGATGGGGTGCTCAGTGTGACTAGAAGACGCTCAATCACAACAGGGATTTTCTTGTCGCCCGCATCTAGATGGCGAGCCAAAGCGCCATACATGATAACAACAGCTTCGTTGACACGATCCACTTCGTCGCTATTTTTGTCAGGCTGTTCCAGGGTTGTCTCGAACTTCTTCATCAGCTCGTCAATTATACTATTGCCCTGGAATTCGATGATCCTTATCGCAGCATCAAGAGTTTCAGTCCGAACTGAAGCGTTCTTGTCTGCCAGGGGCCCGGACTGGATAAAAAAATCGAGTAACTGTCCCGCCTGGTTCGGATCCAGGACACTAGCGAGTTCTTTAAAACCAGTGGCTATGCCATGTCTCGCTTCCCACGGGTCAGATAGATCCATCTTCTTTGGCATTCCAAACTCGTCGAGCAGTTGGACCTTGGGCTTTGCCATCTCCAAATAGACGGCTTCTAATTCAGGAATCACTGCCGTTAAAGCTTCCTTGTGGATTTGCGTCGCTTTCGCGAGTGAGCGCGCCGCAGCCCGGCGGAGTTGTCCATCTTTGCTGCTTAAGAATGGAACCATCAATTTGGGGACTTCGGCATTGAGCTGGAATCCGCTTTCTTCCCATATTTCATTTCCAAGCTCTTGGTTTTCCTCTATATCGTCATGGCATGCTAGCCAAATTTCATCATTGTAACCGAGTTCAGTCATGTCAATGTCCGCGCTAATTGACTGCAAAACAGCAGTTCGGACACTGGCTTGTGATACTACGGCCCCCTGAGCAAGGACCAGCATCTCGTTGGCAGTGATATTTGGCGCAATGCACCGGCAGACGTCAGCAAAACAATCCTTGATAATCTTGTAGTGCTGGGCATGGCTTTTCATCGAATGAATAAGAACGCTCAAGAGTTCTGCTCGTGGTATTGACTCATCAGCAAAGGTGATGCTGTGAAAGGAGATGAATTCCACGGCCAGTACGATTTGAGTATCTCGCTCATCTGGAGCCTCACCAACGCCCCCCTCTCGCAAAACATAAAAGAGCAGAGGAAAGATGTATATCAGAGATACCGCATCAAAGGGTCGCTGCTCGCCAGCAAATCGAAGACGATACAAGACTCTTGTTGCAAGATCGGCAAGTGGTTCGTCTCCATAGATTGCTGGCAACGATAGATTTCGTAGTCTAAGCGTGGCGATCCCAATAGCAGGGCGAATCGGGCCAAGCCTAGAGCTCACTTTTTCAGAGCAATCGATGTAAACCTTGGAGGCAGCATCGCCTATAAGTAGGCTCGCACCAGCTTCCATAACTGCAAGCAGCGAATTGATGGCAGATCCAAGCCAGAGTGTCGCATCAGTGGGGGGGCCAACCGCAAGGGAACGCACAATGCCAACGCCTCGTAAAAGTCTAGCTTCAATTGATTGAACATATGATCGTATTTGAGCCTCTTTCTTCAACTGTGCATTTACTTTAGACGTTTCCTCGGCAGTCAGCTTCCGTTGTGGGCCTTTCTTTTCCTCGAGTTGGGCCCTCAGCTCCTTCTCCCATTTCATGATATCGTAATCTTTAGTGTTCTTATTTGGAATGTCTTCCTTGCCCTTTTTACTGAGGACATCGACGAAGCAGATCCCTTCTTGGGTTCTAAAAATCGCGGCATCAACAGGCCCAATGGCCTTCACAGGCTCTGGATCCAAATCATGGGCTATAAGATCAATGAGACGGGGAATGATGGTATCAGGGGCAACAAAGGCCAGTTCGGCGGCGGCATTATAAGCTGCAATTCGAACAATTTCAATCTGGGGCATTTTCATTAGCACCGCAAAATCCCTTGAGAATAAAGTAACAACAATACCTTTTGGTCCGCTGAAGTGCGTTCGCTTATCTCCTTTAGTAATGGATCCGCATACTTCTGGGCAAGATTTCCAGGATCAATGCCCATTCGAATACATGTGTCTATCCAATTAGCTCGAGGTATTAGTTCTGTTCGGCAGAGAATCAGCAAAGAGCAGGCTTGCTGCTCCAATGCTTCTACCGATACGCTGCCTCCAAGTGTTTCCAGCTCCTTAGAGCTGATACATATCGACTTCAACACTCTAACTAAATCTCGCGATTCTGTAGCAGTGTCTTTGTCCCCAGCTTTCATAGAATGGGTCAAGAGTGACCACAGACCATCAGCAATGATATTTGCCACCATGCTGGGATTTTGAGCATAGAGGCTGGAAAGAGATTTGGCGCTTTCTTGTCGTACCTTTGACGGCACAGAATTGAATGCAACTATATATATCAAGGCTTCTGACCACGCAAGAACGATGTCTCTCTGAGTCTTGCTATCCAATCCTGTTGCAGAAGCAGCTAGAGCAAGACGGAACCAATGATAGTCTTCTTCGTTTCCAATTTTGTTATAAATCTTGGAATTCAAGAGAAAAGACTGTACGGACGCTAACGCGTGATTTGTCGTAGACAGCTTCAGCAGATCTTGCGCGACTTTTGTGTCGGAAGGCCATCGTCGAATGACGGGGTATATAGCAGTGAGAATATAGGCTCCAACTATAGTCCCGCTCTGGGCAGTCAACGTGGGATTGGCAACAACTTCATGGAAGTTATCGATGAATTTTGGAATAACTGCCTCTGTGAAAGTAGACAGAGTGGCATTTGGATCCGAGCCATCCATGGAACGAAGGATAGATCCTACACGAAGAAGCCATATTTTTCGAATCGCCGCTTTTTTATCCGCTAATCCTTTGAGCAATGCGCCTAGGACGGGCTGCGAGATTTCGCTATTGCCATCAATCTGGACAGTGACGGCTCGACAGAGTGTCAACGTTTCGGCGGCCAACGCTAATTCATTTCCTTCCTTGCCAGCGACAACAGCCAGAAGAGCGGTCATCTTCTGAGCATTTGGGCAAGAGAGAGGAATTGCTTCTAGCATTTCTGCGTGAAGAATGCGTTGATCAGCGGACGCCAATTTACCACTCTTCAAGGGGCCTCCGATCTCCTCGATGATTTTGTCGATGGCGTCTGAGTCGTGGCATTTGGCAATAATAGCTTGAAAGGAGGCGAGAACTCCGGTGCGGACTAGAATATTCGTCGATTTAACGTTCGATAGTAACAGTTTCAGAAGCTTGTCTGTCAATACTTTCGAGAGATCGATTTCGGCGGGTAGAGCCTTCACAAGGCTTGGAAGAACACCATCCAAGGCAACTTCAGGGGTACGAAGTAAACTTTTCTCTAGGGGTGGAATAATGCTGTTCTGAAGCTCGTCCAGTACCGTACAGTTAGAGAAAAAATCGCCGAGCCCTTCGGCAATATGTTTTGGTATCGTCGTACGAGAGCCCAAGATCTCCCGGTTATAGAATTCGTAGTACATGGACTTTAGGGTCTGCAGAGTAGGCAATAGTGCAGGTCGGCGGACAGTAACCCCAGCAATGACTCCCAAAATAATGGCATATTTCGCACTAGGTGTGCTGCGTTTGGAGGTCAAAAGCGTCACGGCATCGGTCAATCTCTTGGGTCCTAAAGCTGGAGAGTTGAAAAGTTTTCGAAACCCTCTGCGGGTTACTATAATGGCCGAATGCGCCAGCGTAGGCCTTGAAGATGGCCCTACACACTTCTCAAGGACGTCTGCATACGAAAATAAAATATCGTTGCCGACTTTTTGCCACGAATCTTCTGACAAATGTTGCATAAGAATGCTGCACCACTCGGCTAATACAAAAGCACTGGACGTAGCAATTCCCTGCTTCGAGGATTCCTGTCGCAAACATGTTGCCAATTGTTCCAGTGTTGAGGAGCCATCATCTCTCGTAACGATTGATACCAGGCATTTTTGGGCCGCCAATCTAGATTCGCGATCCTGGTAGGAGGGATGAGTGTTGAAAACCAGTTGCAGAGCTTTCGAAGCGAATTCGTCGGCAGACGCTAAAGGGACGGTCAGCTCGTTTGAAAGCTATCAAAGTGACACGACTTGGACATTACGTTTCTTGACCACTGCCTCGGCCAAATGCTGCAGCTCGGCGATGCGCACACCTGGTGACGCCGATGCTAGAGCTTGGGCGGATAGAGACAAGTCGGCATAGTCTTCGGCAGCGTTGCTGCTGAGAACATGTTCAGACATATCGACTCACAACCCTGGCGAATGATTGCGGACAATCATCGGGGCCCTTGGAATTTTCGATCAGTCGTTGGCGATAGAGCTTGGGAGGATAATTCTGTGCAACACTTCATTAGCAGGTGCTAGCAGCAAGCCCCGCAGCTGCCACAAAAAGAACACCCCGCGCTATGCCCTAGTAGGAAAAGCGAGGTACCGGCTTGATAGTTCCCACTAAGATGCTCGCTCGTACTGCCCGCCCCGTCCTCTGTCCTACTATACTGCGTCTATACCTCGCCTACATTTACATTTCCGGGATATGACTTGGATAAACATGAATATCCAAAGCTGTAATAAGCTTTAATAAGCTTCAAATAACGCACACTCTCTGCATTGAGATTGCAGTGTAAATTCTTGTTAGTAGGTACTCTACTGGGTATTTCGTATGCCGCCGTGTGGTAGGTAGGAAACAAGCACTCAGATTTTATAGTCTCACTCTGCTACGAGAAATCGGCGTGGGGGTTACAAAGGTCGTTGACGACAATCAGTTACACTAGGTATATGAACTTGCGGATATATATCGAGTGTATTTACATAAAAATATTGCGAATAAAAGGAAAACATAATCAGGGGGCCCATTACTCGACAGCAGCGTACCACTCTGCTACCCCTATATACAGCTTACTCGGAGACCCAAAAAGATCCTGACAGAATCGTCACGAGACATCCAGCGCCTAATACTAGTAGCTTAGCATAGAGTTCAGCTTCGTCCTTTGGACGAGCTTTCTTATCCTGCTGCCTAACGCCCCCAAATCTATGCACAGTAGCTTTCGTGCCCGCACGCGCTAATTCTTTGCTATCCACCCAAGACTGGAGATGCGGAAACCCAGAACTTTGTGGTTGAATCAAATGTCTGCGGCAAACTCCGTCAAAGGCAACATCGTGAGATGAAGGGGGTATGACTATCAGAAAGAGGGCAAAAGAGGAGTGTCAATTGGAAAAAAAAAAAAAAAAAAAAAAAAAAAAAAAAAAAAAAAAAAAAAAAAAACAACAAAAAAAAAAAAAAAAAAAAAAAAAAAAAAAAAAAAAAAAAAAAAAAAAAAAAAAAAAAAAAAAAAAAAAAAAAAAAAAAAAAAAAAAAAAAAAAA